>BHDV01027376.1:203634-236035 GCA_005406045.1 Adoxophyes honmai
AGTGCGGCCAATTGGCCGCACTTGAGTGGGACATTACGTGGTGAGGCGATGTCAAATCTATACGTAGTAGTATTAGATCAATGGTAGGCAGAGCACACGAAACGTGAAATAGACATATCCATGATTATGACTAATTCATGCTTCGCAGCCACTTTTAGCATCATTTTAGGTTTCAAAACAGATGTAACGATGTAGTATAATATAGTATAATAGCGACAGGTTGCTAGCCTGTCGCCTAAAGAATACCTAAACCCATTTCCTTAGTAGAATAGTACATTCTAAAATATGTATTTATGTGACTCCTACATATTATTATAACAAGACGCATTAACGGGTGAACTTCATAAATATGACGAGTATTTTAAGTCCTAATTATGCCCATTCGCATGCTTACGTAATTTTATAATGATTTTATCTACATTAATTTAGTACCTAGTTCCGAAAAAAATCAAAGAATCCATTCACACCATGTACGGTTGGTAGAACGGCGAAAATGGCGACATACGGAATTCTGCAAACAATAAAATTGCGCATCGCATTGCTGACTGCGTGTTCCAAATTTCAAATAATTTGTTTTCGTCTATGAATCATAACCTCGTATTACTAACCAGTTCTTTGGCTTCACGTTTTTAGGGTTCCGTATCCAAAGGGTGAAAACGGGACCCTATTACTGAGACTTCGCTGTCTGTCTGTCTGTCTGTCTGTCACCACGCTGTAGGTATCTCAGGAACGGTAAGAGCTATTGAAATTTACAGATATGTTGTATTTCTGTTGCCGCTATAACAACAATTACTAAAATCAAAATAATAAAACTAATTAAGGAGGGCTCCCATACAAAAAACGTGTTTTTTTTTCTTATTTTGGTACGGAACTTCGTGCGCGAGTCCGACTCGCACTTGGCCGCTTTTGTTTTTTAATCTATGTTTTCTGTGATCTAGTCCTCGCCTGCACAACGTCTGTCCTCCACATCCAGCACAGAACAGCTGATACCACCTCCGTCTCCCGAACCCCTCAGACCAGCCAAGAAGATTGACGATGTCAAGACCATCAAACGACAGCCGAAGACCGGATGGCTATAAGTCCTTGACACTGTCAAGTGTAATTCTTGACGCGGAATGGAATGAAGTCTGTCCCTGACAGGATTTAAGATAACAGTGTCGCTAATACTATTTCGTTCCCATACGAACACAGAACTTTGAAACAAAAGTATACTTGGCCTGACCAGGAAAACGAAAAACTTGGCTGTTTCGAAAAACCGACAAAACTATTTATTAACACTGGCACCAATAAAATCAAATATTATTTTAAACATTATCAACTATTCCGGCTGCCAATATTACTTGCAGGTATTGTTTAAGTATTTTAAGTAGTAAGCAAATAGTAGGCGTAAATAATGTGGCCATATAAAACATAGAACTGCTACCCATATTTCAGGTTTTTCATTTACCTGGTCATACTATAGAGTTGTAACAACGTATTGTTTCTGTTTAATGGTTTATTCGTATGCTGAACACTTAATTAAGTAATTGAAAAACCCTGTTCCACGCTGTACGCAAAATAAGTGCTAAAATAATTATTTTGAAGAGGCAACGTTCGCGTTTTTTCATCTTTTTTTTTTGATGTGCGACAGTTTTCACTAACTTTCCTAGTAAATTTACGCAATTATTTTGAAATACACAAGGTTCTTAGATGTTTTGCTCTGAAAAATAACAAAAAAAGGCTAGAAATAGTCGCCTAATTATATCTACATTGCTAACTCGTATGTTTCTGCTTTCTCCAAATACTTACCTACTTATGAACTACTAGGAACAGTCGAACCGTTTCGCTTCAGATCCACTTCAGAACTTTGTCTCAGTAAAGCTAATAAAGATTTACTTTGCCTAAAGGTACAGTTATTTTTCAAGGTCAGTTCGCTTCATTTCAGAATTCTGAAGTATAGACGGTTAAAATTGATTCAAATGTCCGGACTTTGCTAAAATTCAGTTGACAAGATTGCCAATTTTTAATGCGATATACTACGAGTATAACCATACAGCTAGCAAGTTCCAGGTAAATTTTGTGTCGCAAATTGCCATTTTCTGGGTTAATCTCCACACGGTCGATGATGTCGTGACTCATGTGTTTTTAAATTTTCTAACCTAGATTTCTTTGGCAAAGATTGATTTATGATTCCTGAAAGTAAAGGGGTTAACGTGTTAAAGATGCTTGTATAAGATTGTCGACCTTTGGATTAGATACTTAGGTCAATCAAGTATTTTGTCCCTGGTTGCCATGGTAAAGTCACCAGTAAAATTGAGATTTTCTGGGATAGCTAATAGGGATGTGTATACCTACCTATTGGCTTGAAAATAAATTTTTGTTTAATGCCCTATTATGATCCGTAGTAAGTTAGAGATTTCTACTGTTACAAGCTCATTTTTTTACGGCGCATCTCCTAAGCATAAAACAAAGTTTATATTACAGCTTTTTTCTCAGCAACTCTATCAATTTTCTCCTGACTTACAGAATAAAGATAAAAAAAGTTGATTGTCCCTCTTAGCTAGTTCATCGGCACTGTTAATATTTTAAACTAGATTCTATTTATAGCGTAGAATGAATAAGCTAGTGTTGTGATTAGCCTCAAATTGATTGTCAAAAAACTACCTACCTATTACAGAAATACGTAATATCAGTAAGGAGATCCAATGAACTGTAAAACAATTAGATATTTTGCTCACCAATCGTTTGTACTAATATCAACAAAGAAACGCCTGACTATATCAATTATTCAAAAAATATCTCTTTCTTTCATTAGAAAGGGAATTGAATTACCTAGGTATCTATTTTACGTGAAAACCGATCGCTATTGTTTGATTGAATTTTAAGAATTTTATACAGAATAGATCCCTACCTTACTGTCCATATTATTATACCTATCGTTCTCATTTGAAATGTTTCGGATAAGTATGTAATTACATTACCTACGTGTATCACTTTTGATTATTTTTTGTGACTTACTAGATATTACTGAGTTTTAGATACTCTTTTTTTTTTCAAATTCAAAAATAGAAGGTTATCAATCCGTTACTTTTTTTTTGTTTTGCAGGCTTGATAGAAAAAGTTATAGATTTAGTTAAACAGTATTCCTGTGCGTCGGGTTCGAATACTATTCCTTTAATAACCTAAATGGCTGTTAAATTTCCTGGGATAAGCTAATTTATTAAATGGCCTATCCCTTTTTAAGTGATTGGATTATAATTTGTTTAATTTATACATTGCTGATGCCAAATTCTCTCCGTTAGCAATATTTGCCAGTAATTCATCTAAGAGCCTTTTGTTTCGTGTAATTTTATACCTATTATTTTAAAGACTGTTAAGTGCCTCTTTAGTGTCTTGAGGACTACTTTTCTCTGAGTTGTTTCTTCTGTTTAAGACTTGACGTAACAGTTTGAAAGAGAAGATTGGGTTATTTTTTTAAAGTGATGAATTTCAAACATAAACGGAATAAAACGAATAAACTCACGTCTTTATATTGAGGTAAGCTCGACATGCTTCGAGCGTTCGTGACTCATCATCGGAGACAATGCAACACGGTAGCAGCTCTTTTTGCGCGATTGCTTGACGGAACTGACATCGAAAAGTGAACTGGCTTAATACATGTCGAGCTGGACTCGATGAAAAGACGTGTAGGTATTGTTCATTTTGGAAGGATTTGTCCTAATCGAGATATTCGTTTTTGTAACCAACTTATTAAAAAGTTTAATTACCCCATAGCTGCTATTCTACAGGTAGACAGTTAAACTAAGACCTAACATTATGCGATGTGACAAACGCCCGTCATTTTGAAAATATAACCCTGTTCCGTACAGCAGAGACATCCTTATGTTTATAAAAATATGGCATTTTATAGATTTATTGGACCATAATTTATTTATGATTGACATTCCGAAAATTACTTTCGCCAATAAAATAGAATGACCAATATTTTTTCTAAATTTTCACTTGTGAGTCTATAACGATGTGAATTTAGGACCCATTGAAAAGTCCATTATATAACATCATTTTTATTTAAAATAAGGAAGTCTCTGCTATACGGAGCAGGGATATATCTTCGAAATGATGGGCGTTTGCGATCCTTGGAACATTAGTCGACCTTGACTTACAATAAACTCCGATACGGTATCACATACCCATGACAAATGGTCCCGAGCAGAGTGCGTAGTTTCAGAGCGTCAAATTCATGACTAATATGAATGTCTGATAGACCCTCTTGTCGGACACCCATCGGATATCTGACACCGAATCGGTTTCGGTATCGCATTGATCACATCACTAGTCAAGCAGCTTCAAGGAAAATCGAGACTTATTCTCCCACAAATAAGATGAATAATTTCATTGTGTAGGTACCTTGTTTCGTTTCCCGATTCATTAATTTTATTATTTACAGGGAGCTTTTGTTTATTGCAATATGATTTATTTATTGCAATTGATATTGTTTTTGTATTAGTTTTATTTATGATTTTTATTGGAATGTATTAGGTGCCTTATAAATTATGGATTATAAATATTATACGAAAGTAAACTTGGAAACATATTTGCCTGGGACCTGTCAAAATATTGTATTATTTGTATTTGAATAAATATTCGAAATATATTTTTGTACGCGATGAAAGGGGGTTGGTTAGAGAGGGAAGGGGTTAAATAACATTACTGGTGAAGCTGTATTTTCTACCAAATCTTAATATGATAATAAAAATGTAACCAATGAAGTGTGGCTTTTGTTATTCTAATTCCCAACATAAATAAACACTGCGTCCTTTGATAGGAATCAAAACTATTTCCTTAGAAAATTTGGTCGAAATCGTTTTGTTAGTTGGAGCGTGAAAATAACAAAGTGACTCGAACGGTTTTACCCATTCATGACTAACTATTTCTCGTTTCCTAGCTACTTTTAGTATTTTTTTAGGTTTTTAGTGTGGTCTTGCAGAGTTATAATAATCACAAGTTGCTAGCCTGTCGCCTAAAGCATACCCTAACCTATTTCCCTGTGCGATTATGCTTACGATATCCACGGAAGAAGTGAAGAGAAGTTGGATACTTAAGTATAAATAGTTCAAAACCAACTGAAACAGCCTTGAAACATTTTTTTATCACCACGTCTCCCAGATATTGTATTACATTACATGCGTACACACATATATCACGCCTGTATTCCCGAATGGGGTAGGTAGAGCACACTAAACGCTACATAGACAAAACCATGGCTATGTCACGTCACGTTTCGTAGCCACTTCTAGCATCTTTTTTTGGGTTTTTAAAGTTGGCAATTATATTAGTGACACGTTGCTAGCCTGTCGCAAAAAAAACTCATAATTCCTTAGTCGCCTCTCAGGGCATCCACAGAAGAAATGGAGGGGTGTTATTCTAAACCCGACACCACACGGAATATTCTATTAAATTGGACATAACTTGACGCGAAAAGGTTAGTAAGGTGGGTTCACACAAGGGAGGTAGTTGAACGCAAAATTCTTTGATCTGACAGGTTTCCTCGAGTTACAGCGAATCAAATGAATGGGTAGTTTGAATAACGAGCCTGCCTGGAAACGTATGATTTTGTGAACACGAATTTCTGGTACCTTTGTAATTGGTATCAATTTCAATGTTGTATATCCAAGCGTTTTTGAGACAAAGAGTCGTAACCGACAGACTGAACAGAGTTTCTTGAAATGCTATGTAAATCTTGCTACGGAAATATAGTCTCCAACCTCTTATACTGAGAGAAGGCCTGTGCCCAGCTCTGGGACATATAAAGGCTGGATTATGTACTATTAATTTCATCCTACTTATAGGTACAGTCAAGGAAATTGATTACTGCGCCACTTTGTACCTTTTCACAACAAATGTCACTGTGACATACTATACTTTCTACTAATCAAAGCAAAATGAAACTCACTATGAAAAGGTTCAAAGTGGCACAGGTATCAATTTCCTTGACTGTACATACATGCATACATCACGCCTGTATTCTCAACTCAAATAGATTAAGCAGAGCACACGAAACGTTACATGGTCAAAACCATGACTATTTCGCGTTTCGTAGCAAATTTTCACATAATTTTAGGTTTTTAATTAGATAAAAAAGATATTGAATTCATGTGCTCTGCCTACCCCTCTTGGGAATACAGGCGTGAGAATATGTATGTATGTATGTATAAAAAGATATAGTAGTGTCACGTTGTTAGCTCTCTTCAGTCCTTTGGCTGTAGGTATATTGAAATAAACGGTGGCAAACATAAAACAAACGTTTTATTTCACTAATTTACAATAATAACTTACAAACTACATCAACAAACTTGATAAAATGTAAACTTGTGGCTCTGTTAACAACTCTAGAAAAATATGTCTGCGCTGTAATGAAAAAAAAAAAGACCTTTCTCTACCTTTTACACTGTTTACTATCAAATATATTGTCATACTCGTTTTAATCTAAGTCCAAGAAACAATCTAAAAGTTAGAGAAATTGTGTTAAAAATTTAGCCAAATTCAGTATAGTACAGTCACCAGTAGCAATATCTGACACAATAAGGCTCATAAATATCTGATACGACTCAATTAGGGTGACGGCACCAGTTATGGACGGTTTAAGTTGACAAGCACCAGTGATGGACACTTCATTCATAATTTAAAGACCATAGAGTTGTGAATTGATTGTTGTACAACAAATGACTTTTCCTTAGTGGGTAGTAAATAAGAGTCATTGTCCATTACTGGTTCTATGTCCATTACTGGTGCGGTCACCCTACTAGGGGCAGAACATAAAGGACAGACCCACTAGAGAAACAATGTTGGCCACCCCGGCCCGCAAAAGGTCAGTGGTTTGTTTGTCCAACGTCACCGTCACTGTCACAGAAACTGTCCAGAGTCAATAACCGTAGAGAAAAAGGCACTAGCATTACGCGCTATCGTGGGCCGGCCAATAAGAGCACAGCGATGGCCTCGATGATATGCGGGATTGTCTCCGAACAACCAAAATGACATTAGTACTCTAGTGGATCTGTCCTCTATGGTTCAGGACGGGTCAGATATTTTTGTACGCTCTACTGTGGCAAATGTTACTGCTGGTGACTGTACTTAGGTAATACAGTCAGATTGAGTGCAATTTACATAACACAATACTACTCTTAACTCTAATTATTGCTATGTCAATAAGGCATTTCTCACTAACATGTCAATTCTTTATAGACCGTCAGGCAATTTAACTATTTTAGTGGACTTTTGCATCAAAAAGATACTTAGAAGAAAGCTTAGACGTCCAATAAAAACACTGACAAACTGTCTTTCTGCAACTACCGTCTTTTTAAAAGTAGTATTTGAACCCTCATTATGACATTTATTGTAAAATTTCTGGCGTATGAGACCTCATTCTCAACACTGTTTTTCACATTTCTTGAGAAATTGATAAATTAAGTGTATCATATACTGTACACTCACACTATAATTATGACATGACACACTTATTTTTATGATTTCTAAAAAATATCTGAAAAAAAAGTGTACAAAATAATAACGGGTGTTCAAACGCCCGAATAGTTGCCTGACGCGGTTTCAGTTTGTGTCCAACGTTATTATGAAATGGGGACATCTTCCTGCGTAAAAAACGCCTTGTTGTTTAAAGCGAAACCGTGAATGAGAACGCGGATTTGATCTCAAAAAGGTAACGCGACATAGGCACCCTAATTATTCTACACTCGCCCCATATTCAAACGGGTTATTGCGAATGATAGGAGCTGCACGTTTCTAATTCACCCAATTGGACCAAGTTATTAACTCGTTTTACAGAAAACAGTTTAAAAATACGGTTGAACCGCCCATAATGTCTTTAAATACGAATTCAATATTCTACAGCCAGCCAGACACAACTTTACCCGTGACTTTCGATTTGCCCTTGTCCGTGGGAATCGAAGGAGTCGGCGACGCATGAGGTGATGGACTAACCCTAGCCGACCTAGGACTCGCTAGAGTCGATTTAGACTTCTCTCTGGAATCTCTTTTAGGAGTCTCAGAAACCGTGGTCACTTTAGCTTCCAAAGCAGGCGTTAGGGACCTTGAAGGTGCTGTAGATTCCTTATACTGACTTTCTAAAGCTGAAGCGGATAGAATCTGTTCTTTTGAAGATTGCGGGCGCTCCGTACTGGGCGTGATAGGTTTTTGTAAGTTGTTGTCCTCTTCTTTTGTTATGAAGAGTGTTTTGGAAGGAGATTCTGGCTCGTCTATTTGGATGACGTAGTCTTTGGCAGTGTCGAATTGTGTTGGAGGCGGAAGACGTTGGTCGCTCACTGGGTCAAAGTCTGGAGTGCGAGGTTCTGACGGTTCTTGAGATGATGACTTGAGAGGTCTTGTTTGTTCAGATCCACCCTCAGATCCTGTAGAAATAAAGCAATCAGATACGCAAATTTGTTCCCTGAATGTAGGTACACGATGATTCTTAATCAGTCATCAAGAATTTCTAATTTGGTAATCGATGGTCATCACGATGAAGTCGCAGTTAAGTGAAACCAAGCAAGGTTTATAGATTACAATTTTTACGTTAAGAAAATATTGTATAATTTTGTTAACTCCTCATCACAGATTTCAAATTACGTGTATCTATAAAGATCACGATTAAAAAATGCTGAATCATAATATGTTTGTTACCTTTGGTGTCAGTTTCAATATCAGCTTCTACTTTCATTTCGTTTTCCTTTAATCCTTCGTCATCGGAGGTTTCTGGGATGGGCGTTCTGTTGCGGAATGAACGAGCTAAAACACACAATATAATTACAATACATTAAAAGATCACAAAAACAAAATTATTTATTAATCAGAAGTACAAAAAAAATACACACGGGGAATTAAATCGCAGAAATTAATGATACATTTCATCTTTTTAGAAATGAATGCCTTCATAGCGAAAGTTTGACTTTGCAGGCCACAGGTAGTCGACCAAGAAATTGGTCTACCCCCTCAAGATCATGAAACAACAAGGTCGATTTCCCCTCGCCATAATATTATGACAGTGACAATGTCAACCTTGTGATAATTTTGATCTCATAGAAACTTTTGTCAAAAGTGGTAGACCACTTTCTTGGTCGACCGTACATGTTTATAAGCAGACCCGTTATCGGTGGTGAAAATTCACTGAAAACGTTAAGGTTAATTCTGCAAATTAACATTTTAACAACAATGGCTACACTATATTTGATTTCAATGAATTTCCATCCAGGATCGTTATCAACATCCCGTTGGGTCTACTTATACCTATAAATATACGCATTTCCTTCCACTTCATTGGGGTGTACTTATATTTACATGTACTTACAACTTTGCCTCTCCCCGGCTGCTTTTTTGGGTGACTCGAAGACCTCATCTTCCAGATCACCTTCAGACTCTCTGCCGTCGTTTCTCGCCGTGAAGTCCGACTTGATCTTGCTTCGCATGAACTTAGCGTATGCCACGCGCGTGGTTGGCGTCACGGCCGACAGTTTAGGATTGTATTCTGAAAGAATAAGGATAATTGAGTAAACGTTCTATCGATTTTCCTCCCAACATTTTTTTAAGTGACCAATAATAACGAAAGGTTCAATTCAGACAGGAGATTACTATTGAAAGTGGTTCCAATTGGTTTTAGAAGTCTACAAATTTATGATACATTTCCTCCATATATTATAATGCGTGATTCTACACGTAACTCACGAATAAATTAAAATTTATAATTAGGTCTCTAATACCCTAAAACCCTAAAGATGGCTTCATATAAAGTTCCGCTGGTCTAAAGTCTAAAAATTAAAAAAAAAATGAGCGAGAGAGTATCCTTCTCTACTCTATTACCTTTTTTTTTCAAAAAAGTCTCTATGATTGACCACTGATACACCTGATGAAAAGTCAGATCAGGCCAAAATATATCAGTTCTAAAGATGCTTGGTATCTATAATTATAGTGGTTTCTGCAGGCCGAGAGCACTGCGTCTCTGCCTCGTCGACCCCTCACACCCACCCGTTAACATCTTCTCGCGCTTTTTTCTTACCGCGCAGGCGATACGCGACTTAAGCGGTCGGCCTATAGTTGTTAGGTGACACCTACAATAGAACTACCATCTCATACATACCCAGCAGCTTCTGCGGGTCTATAGTCCTTGCATTCACGTTGTCCAAGATATGCATTCTCAGCGACTGCCGGCTGCGCTTGGTCATGGCCTCAGCAGTTGTGCCGATGGGGTCTCTCTTGCCGGTGTTGGTGCGGACCAGGGCGTTCCAATCGCGTTTCTTGCTGTTTTGGAAAATATTAGAATGTTCAGCAACGTGGTAAGAGCACCGATGATGGACAAGGATCTAATAGACAATGACTCTTCTTTAACACTCACTACTACGGATATGATCTTTAAACTAAGAATGAAGTGTCCAATGCTGGTGTGTGTAGGCTTAGACTTCTTACACAATGAAACAGGTTTCTGGCGCAAACATATCTGTGCGAGTCGGTACCGACTGGTGCAGCGTCAACTTGCATATAGAAAACGTAAATTGAAACCTGTTTATTTACAATTGAGCACATAAAGTTAACATATAAATATCTACTATTCCTGCACCGGTCGGTACCGATCCGCACAGATTTATCTGTGCCAGAAACCTGTTTCTCTATGTAAGTATCCTTAAACTGTCCTTAACTGGGGTTGTTACCTTAGGTAGGTACTTGAAATATTTGTTGAAACACAAAGACGCTGAGGACCCGGTTCAGCCGAACAAGAAGACATTTAGGTATTAGTCTTGGAATAAGATTCACTTAGAATAAAGTTTCGACATTGATTTTGTGTCAATCATCGGCTACGACATTGCTACGAGTATTATTTTGACGTGACAACGTCTTAAATTAGGTTGCGGCTGGGAGTCACTTATGAAAAAGTGTAACGCTCGGTAACGTTACGATGACGTCACCGAACGAGAGAGAGGCCCGCAGTGTTAAGGAGGTGGCGCTTCGATAGTGCGAAGCCTCTATGGCATCATGTGAGACGTCAAACGCAGACATGGACAGCTGTCACGATTGGGAGTTGACGTGACAACGTCTTAAATCAATAAATATTCTACCGAGAAAAAGACGTTGTCACGTAAAATCTTCGCCCGTAAAACCGACTTTACAGGCAACCATTTTTTTTTTTTTAGAGAGACCTCGCTTCTGAACCAATAGATGTGCGGTACAACGTGTTTCGCAAGTCCGACGGTTCTTTATTATGTACTCTAAAACGTACAATGTATCTAATTAATTTGTTTATTTTGTACCTATGCGACATTAGAGCTATAAATTGTCAGTACTTTACTTTAGTAGTAATAAAAATTAAATTGAAGCCGTCTAGAATAGTTTGAAACTGAATCCTTGCCAAATGTTGAAAACAACAGAACCTAGATCAACTTTACAATCTAAATAGACTTGTTTGTAATGGATCAAATGACCTAGTTCTTTATCTGAACAAATCTTTCAATTTATCGGTTATTACTTCTTACGTAGATAAGCACAATTTAGAGAAAAGTGCCATTTTCTTTTTCCGACTCACAGGAGAAGTATCTACAACCTATACATATGGTAACTTGTTTAGGGTTCCTGAACAGTATGGTTACAATGAGCTCTAACATCAGTTACTATTTGAAGACGTTGACTATAAAAAAGCTATTTTGCTGAGGCTCTTAAACCAAAAGGCTAACGATGCGGGATTTTATAGATTAGGTAAAATTTAATTAATCAAACAATTACAAAATCGTACTGAATTTTCTTAACCTTTTGACCGCCAAGGCGCGAAGTGAGACGCTGTGCTCCTAACGCCAAAGACGTGAATCGGCTCTTAGATTATGTTTTTTTCGAATGGTGCTGTATTATTTTATTTAAATTAGGTATAAAATAACTTATACCACCTATAAATAAAGTAAACCTAGAAAAAATGTTGCAGCGTTTTATTATATTTCAGTTCTTTCGCAATAACTTCGACGCGCCATTTAACGTCGTGGCGTCACGGGCACTGACTTGCGATGACGTGATATGGCGTCTTTGGCGGTCAAAAGGTTAAGGAACTTAAACTTCTGTCACACGTCAATCGTGAATTGGAGCGAATGTCAGTTCCTTACGATAATCTTTATCCTATCTAAAGATAAAAGTGTAAGTTAGTAAGTTATAGAATTAGTAAGTAAAACAAGAATAGTAGAGTCAAAGATACCTACTATACATACACAGGAATCCCACCCATAAAGCGAATAACAGGGTGAAAAAAAAAACAATTTTGGTGGCGAATTTTTTTTGTAAAGGTATTTTAAAAGAAATCATACTATTTAGTATTACCAATTTATTAGTAAACTATTTATTTACTAGATGATTTAGTGTCATCATTTTATTTCTGATGAAATGTACAAAAAAAAGAGCCACCGAAATGACCGAAACTTAATAAAATTTTCTGTGTTCACCCAACAGATGACGAGTGAAAGAAAAAACCGGTATGCGAAATTAAAGTACCTACGAGAAATAGCAAAAGCGAAAACTGGTTTGAACGAAAATTGATAAATATCAATCCAGGCATGTCGCAGGTACCTACGCGGAAAAAAAGTAAGTCCAAAGTTCCGTCCTAGATTACTTGCCTGTCAGTGCTGCCTCTCCTCACGATGGCTTTAGCGATCTGGCTGAAGACGTCTTTGGGCTTGTTCTCCTTGGAGATGACATCCTTGATGATGCCTTCCACGATGCCGATCTGGAAGTCCTTGAGGATCCTTCGCTCCATCACCTTGCCCTTCTTACCGGCGACTGAAAGAATGTGTAAAATTTAGATTCTATTCATATTTGGGTATCATTTTTGAATTATGTGAGATCCACATAGATATATAGCCGACTTAGCAAGGCTCGAGTCGTGCGCGAGATAGGCTGTATCTGTCAGTGTCTAATCAAAAGTGACAAGTCAAAAAGACAAGTAGTCTATACAGTATTCCACACACAAGTGGTGTATGAGTTCCCTGCAGATACTGATGAGGAGTTCCGACCGTCATTGGCTAATTATACGGGTAGATGCAATTTTATACTACATTAACTGTACCTACATTACGAAGACACAATTTTAACGTACAACGAACCTCGCGCCCTTGACAGCAGCCTAATCAGCCTAAGAGGTAATCAATCCCTGGTTATTTGTGTAAAAAACTAGTTCCTCAGAAATCCGGAAACATGGTTGCATCTTAAAGATAAGTGTTTTATAGGTCGCGCGGAGAGTTAAGACCACACGGCAAAAGTAGAAAAGCTATGCGCAGTAATCGATTTTTAGGTCTCTTTGGTGTCCGAGGAACAAGTGGGTAGACGGCGACACGTTATTGGTAGATCAGTCGCACTTCACCTCCCGCTGCTCCTGATGCGTCGATTACACCCACTAGTTTCACCGAGGGCTCTTAAACCTCCGCGCGTCAACTAACCTTGAGCATCCTGCATATTGACCCTCGGTGTCTTCATGCCATTATTAGCAAGTATGTCTATGAGCTCGTATCGCAGCGTGGAGATGTCCTGTCGGATTTCCATGACATCGTCTTCTGTGACTCCGACTTCGTCCCTGGCGCGCTGTTCTGCAGTTACGTAGCGACGGACCAACACCCTCATCACTGCCTCGTGCTGTTGACGGGCTTTCTCACGGGATTTGTTCTGGTAAAACATAAGAGTGATGAAACGAAAATGGATACACGATGTCTTTTTATCAAAGTGCGCCACCGGTCTTTTCGCGCGACTGCTTGACGCATTAGATACCTACCGGCTCGCGACTACCACTGTCCTAACACTGTCACCATCACATTCACTGTTACTATTATTATTCGGATATTGTCATTGAAGTATAGGTAATAGAAGTGACAACGCGAACAAAGTCTGTGGGGCAAACCCGACAGCGCGGGGAGCGTGGGGCGTGGCTAACGAGTCATAGATTAGATGCAACGTCGCCGTCATGTAGACGCGACACTTTGTTGCTGAGATTCATTCGGTCGCGTATCAATCGAATATTCCGCCTATTTAATTGGGTAAATAAGCATAAAACGTCAAGTAAACTTTTCTATCAGATCAACCAACGCTGAGATACTATGGAATAAAGTTCAACTTTTTATTATCGCTTTCGTGCGCGAGTCCGACTCGCACTTGGCCGGATTTTTTAGTTTATAAACACATAATATATGTTTTTATCTTATAAAAGTTATAAAAATTCAAATACATGTGGCCGTCACTTAATACCCTATCTATACACGGAAAGTCCTATCTTATATTTTTAGTCTATGACAAATGACGCAACATGGCGTCAAGTAAATATTTTCATCGAAATAATGTTTAAAAATGGTTTAAAGTGATAATTTAGTTACTCAGCGATGGAAAGTTACTCTTTCGCACTTCGCAGTATTGGTGGAATTACTTGTGCAACCTTTTAATACGCATGAGGGCATTTTAAATGTCTTTCAACACGACTCGTTCACAACTCGAGAGCCGGCGGGCGACTATTGGCAGTGCGAATGCAGTGCGGCCAATTGGCCGCACTTGAGTGGGACATTACGTGGTGAGGCGATGTCAAATCTATACGTAGTAGTATTAGATCAATGGATATTGTTAGTGTAGCGAGCTACCCGATGTTTGGCAATAATAGTGAATGTGTATCGATTCAATCAAGCGACACAATATTTTAGCGTTGCAGTTAAGTCGCTCTTTACTTGTGAGTAAATAAATTAACTTTTTATATGAATACGTGTTTAAGTTTAATGTCTGGATGCCATTTTTCTAATTACCTATTTATTAAAATCGATGATATGGTTCCTAAGAAGAGATCTTTGACTGTCGTCGCATAGTTTCAGTCTTCCCCATAATGACTGATCTAAATGAGCCACTTTGTATTATCTTCATTATTGTTTTTAAATTATAGAATAGTATTAGCTAAACTTACGATGATAGATCCCATGTTCTTGTTCTCGCAACAGTGTTTAATCCAACCGACGAATTGCTTGGGAGTGGGGATGATGTTGAATGGAGGAGGGACCGTATCACCGTCTTCGAAGTAGGACATCCAAAGGTTGCTACGAGCGAATTTCCACTCCACGTCAGCACGTTCCTACAAGCAACGTTTTGTCCTCGTCATTAAGAGATATGTCTCGCTCTAACCAAGCGTGAAAGAAAGGGACGACAAATGTTTTTTACAGTGATAAACGCAAGTATCCTAAGGTTTCAGAAAGTTAAGAAGACAACTACCTACTATAAAATGAGTTATTTTTTTGGCTTTCCGTGTTATGTCAGGTGAACAAGTAACAAACAATGTAGAGATACATTGATAATGTAGATAACCTAGATAATGTAGTTTGAAATAAGACTGATTTGAAAAAAGGGATCGTTATTAACAGTGATTGTGATACTCACAGAGATGATTTGATAGGAGTTGGACATCATAGCGATCAACATGTTGAGCAACACTATGATGTTGATGACGGAGTAAGACCCGAAGGTCAGCAGCGCCCAGAATCGGGTGAAACTCTTGATGCCCGTCAGCTCGAAGGTGGTGAGGTCCACCAGCCCGAAGGAAGCCCAGAAGAGAGACTGGGATGTTTCAAATAAGCTGAAAGAACATACGTAATAAGGTTTCAGAGGAAGTCACAGAGTTGCTGAAAGTTATACCGATACCGACAAGTTTAAAGACACAATGGGCGAGTGTCGAAAAGTTGTATCTGCTTTAAGGTATTTTCTATTGTAACACGTAAATTTGCCATTCATTTGTAAGGTTAACTTTTGTTTCCCAACAGGAGAGTTACCACAATTTTTTTCAATAACTTTAACTCACCACAGGGTGCTAATGCTAATTCTTGGTCCTCACCCATGTAACAATGACAGTTCAGTGAAAAAATGTAGTTGGTAACTGATAAAATTGAGGAAGACAACTTGAATATTTGTCGGTTCAATCATTGTACGAAACCTTACTTGGCATATCGTCTCCATATAGTGCAAGCTCTTTCTTGGTTATCAAAGTCTGGCATGCCGTTGGGAGTGTGATAGCATTTATTCTTCTCCAATTCAGCGTAGTACCACATCAACTGATTGAGGCCTGTGGGAATAACATGTTAGAATTAGAACACAGATGAAACATACATTGACATCACGTTTGTATTTCCAAATGGGGAAAGGCTGAGCACTTAAACATCACATAGATAAAACGTCGTAGATGGTAAAAGGTATAGCAGTGACAGATTCTTATTCCCTTGGTCGCCTCTTACGGTATCCACACAAGAAACGCAGAGGTCCTAAACATTGGTGTAATTATGGTAAATTCATGATCGTAAAAGAAGTCAACATAAAAATATACATACCACACCCAAAAGCAAATAGCACAAGCATGTAGACGAAGAAGAATTTGATGATATCCAGGATCATTCTTCCCAGGGAGACCTGTAGAGGTCCAAGGTACGGGTTGATGGAGAAGATGTGAACCAGCTTGAGGAAGGAGAAGATCATGCCAGCAGCGAAGGCGCCTTCAGAGAGCAGCATAGGGTCGTAGGAGTCCCAACGCTCTCTGGGGTACCAAGGGTCCAGACCGTTCTTGTAGTCTCTCTGTTGGAAGGTGGGAGATTAACGCTGTGCCATAATTACAGAAAATAATCGATTAGGTACTTTAGAACCTAGGTACTTAAATAAAATAGTCTTGTTCAGGACATGGGGCAATCAACTACTTTAAGGCTCTGGTTGTCATGGTGATGATCATGCTCAGTAAACTTGTGATTTTTGGGATGCAGTCTACAGTAAGTTAGCGATTGTTATAGCTATAAACGCATTTTTTACGGCGCTTCTTTTGAGCATAAAACAGAATCTAATCTTCAAAAAATTTTAAGTGCTTCTGTCACTGTTGTCTCCCGACTTACGAGACAGAATAAGAACACAAAAAAAGTTGGTGTTTGTTCTGGTTTTTCTTTTGAGGCACAAGTCTATCAACATCACGATAAATTGGTATTACTGCCAGTACATTGTTAGACAAACATAACCGTCTCTAATGGGGGCCACTCTGTCTGGTCTTCAATTCTTTGCATCAGCTGTCAAAACAAGCCATCACTTCATATAAATGGTATGGTATGACCCACCCGTCTGCCCAAATGAAAGATTAATCTAGAAAATCTGTAGTAAGACTTGTAAGAAACTAACCTGAACAATATACCACGCCGAGATCCGTAAGCAAATCCAAGCAATGTAGAACATGTTCGTAATGAAGTCTACGATATTCCACAAGTCACTGATGTATTCCATGATGCCGCCGGTCCAGAGTGCTCGTATTTCTGCCCAGATTAAACCTGCAGGACAATATTTTTCTAAGCATTTTTCTGCATGTGAGTTTTTTTTAACTTGTATTAAACAAATTAAAAATCACCTGGTCGAGTAATTGGCGACTTATGAGCTGGCAACTTCTATTAAATAACTAGCTTATTTGTTCAAAGGGGACTTAGACTTAGAATCATGCTTCGAAGAGCCTTTTTAGGTTTAGTTCAGTTTAGGACAATTTTAGTCAGTTTTAATAATAAACAAAATAATGTATCACTACTACTTGTACCTAGTCATTATAAATCAATAAATAACATACATACATATCCACACGCCTGTATTCCCAACAGGGGTAGGCAGAGCGCATGAATTCAAAAATCCAGTGCCACGTATGCGATTTTAGGATAACCAGATGGATAAACGTGATATTGCAGTGACAAGTTGCTAGCCCATCGCCCACAATACACTAACCCTTTCCCAGAGTCGACTCTTACGATACCCACGGGAAGAAAGGGGGAGGTGCTATTCTAACCCGGCGCCACACGGGGGTATAAATGACTAAATATTATAAATAAAATGAAAGGCGTTTACACGACGTTACGACTTATTACAATCCTTACTTGCTATGTAAATAATGACGGTGAACTCAATAAGGCCAGGCAGGGACCCTCGCTCGTGCTTCTTCCAGTACTCCACCAACTCTTGGAGCCAGCTGATGCCGGACCATTCAAGGACTAAGAACTCGGCTCGTTGTGACGCGAGGGACAGGAGCACTGCGGAGGAAAAACTAATGGTAGTCTGATATTGGTAATAGCTGTCCGCCCGCGGCTTCGCCCGCGTGGAATTCGGTTATACATACATACATACATATTCTCACGCCTGTATTCCCAGGAGGGGTAGGCAGAGCACATGCATTCAAAAATCCAGTGCCAGGTTTAGCAAATTCAGGGTAACCAGATGGTCAAACGTGATATTTTGGTGACAGGTTGCTAGCCCATCGCCCACAATACACCAATCCTTTCCCAGAGTCGACTCTTACGACACCCACGGGAAGAAAGGGGGAGGTGCTATTCTAACCCGGCACCACACGGGTCAAATTCGGTTATACTGCGGTATAAAGCACAACAACATGTTTAGGTATATTCGATTGCAATATTTTACCTTGTTTTAAACGATACACAGCGCCATCTCCAATCCATTCATCAAGCAAAGTACATTTTTGTTTTCCCTCGGAAATATAAATTTTTCCGGGGTAAAAAGTACCCTATTATTTAATCCGGACTTCTAACTTTACGTTTGCAAAATTTCAAAGCAATCGGTTCAGTAATTACGGCGTGAAAGCGGAACAAACAAACAAACTCACTTTCCGATTTATAATAAGTAGTAAGGAAGTAAGGACTAAGACCGTGGTTCACAGGAGACGAGGATAAAGTTTGCGAGTCCCGAAGGTCTTGGGCAACCAGACTCATTTGGACAACTAGGCTGGTTTCGTACCATTAGCTGTGATGTACAATACTAGTCGTTTGCAACTAAAAACATGCTACAATGGTAATGGATTGAGAGATGTTGACTATTGACTATACACGGATTGACTAACATTTAACACTCATTTTAAGATATTTTGACGAAAGATAAAACAAAACGTGTGGTGCCGGGTTAGAATAGCACCTCCCCCTTTCTTCTCATGGGTGTCGTAAGAGTCGACTCTGGGAAAGGGTTAGTGTATTGTGGGCGATGGGCTAGCAACCTGTCACTGCAATATCGCATTTAACTATTTGGTTACTCTGAAATTGCTAAATGTGGCACTGGATTTTTGAATTAATGTGCTCTGCCTACCCCTCTTGGGAATACAGGCGTGAGAATATGTATGTATTGTATGTATGTATAAAACAATTTCGTTCAATAACTGTAAAGTAGAGTAAAGTTTCACGTTAAAATAGCCTCAATTATTATTATCATTGCGACTCAAATGAAACAATTTAAGGTTCTCTTTATTTTTGGAAATAGGAAAAAGTCACACGGAGTCACAGGTCAGGCCGTTCCCTATTTATAAGTTTATCTTAGTTTAATGAATCGTATCTACCAAAAATATCTTCGATAAGCGTCTCAGTTCTCACCAACCCAAAATCGCTTAACATCTTGTCTAAAACACTTCCCGTTCTATCCAATAATAACCAATATCCGCGATCAAGGCCGGCGCAGTTTTCTTTATTGTAATAAACAAAGAGCCCTCACATCTAATGCATATGAGAGCTTTGAAGATTGTTTATTTTTTCTATAAATTGATGGACGTTGTAAAATGTTATGGCTGCTAAAGATTGGTTGCTAATTACGCTCTAGGCGATTGGAATTGAGATATCTACTTTTTTAGCTGCAAAATGCATATTTATTAGATGACTAAATGTTTTATACATACATAAATACCAACATACAATCAAGCCTGTACGAGTATTTGCAAATGGGAATGGGGTAGGCAAAGCAAACCACGACAGTTCGCGTTTTGTAGCCCCTTTTACTTTGGAACGCGTGCGGCGACCCCACCAGGTGAACGCTCAGAGTTAATCTATTTCCTTAGTTGGCTCTTATGGGTAAGGTTCAAAAAAATTGTACCTAGTTAAGGGCTTTAATAAAAACAAAAGTTAATTGATTCTTTTGTGTTACGACAATTACCCATACATTTTGTATAGGTAATTTTCGTTACACACGTGACGCGATCGTGATTTTGTTTTTATTAACCCTTAATTTATGTACAATTTTTTTGAGCCTTACCCTTATACCTTATGACATTCACGGAAGAATTAATGAAGAGGTGTTATTCTAATCCGACACCATACAGGAATCGATATGCAGCCACGAAAAGTACCATTTTTGGGCAACTGAATGAAAAATTACTTATTGATAAGTTACTTACTCAGAAACAACATGTAGGAAGAGCTGTGGCAGATGAATTTGACAAAGGGCTTCTTCATAAAACGGCCGTACTCCGAGTTCGGAGCCAGCATGTATATCGTGCAGTATATCGGGAACATGGCACCGAGTTTCGCTACCTGCCGAGGAATATTACTTATTAAAAAAAAGAAAAAAACATCGTACCGTAAAGTTGAAAGCACCTAAAAAACACCTTATAGAGTCATAAGTACTCTCTATAATTTAGTTACAAAATAACTAACTGTAATCAATTTTTATAATAAAAATAGGTCACCTATTACAATTATCATTCTAAATTCTGGAAATGAAATAAATTTACTTTTTGTGGTTTGATAAACGCTGTGGATTTAAATAACGATCAAAATTAGCAAATTAAAGTCAAAATGTTGTGTATTATTGAGTTTATTATACTGGTATACTTAGCTACTATGGAGATTATGATAGTCAGAAGCTCTTAATTGCCAATTTCGTACATTATGTGCCAGTATTCGATGTTGTACTAATATTCGTCGTTGATATTATTAACTAACAACCTCATTTTTGCGATAGGAAATACCTGTGTAGCTTTGATACTTTACTTTCCATAAAAAAAAAACTAATTTTGAGATGTTTTGATATTGTGATCATATAAAGGAAATCCGTTTAACAACTGTAAGGGTTCTTGAAGTATACATACAATGGTTTTGCGTAGCAAAAACAAACACAATATCGCGAAGCAAACCAAAATAAACATTTTCTAACAAAGTGTCGACCATCCGGACGTTTAACTTACGGACCTTATATTATAACAAGATATTATCATCTTTACCAACAATACTGAATAATAAGTACACGTAGTTTACCTGTACACATTGACCCACGATGTTTTTCCTCTTAAATCCGGGCAAGCCCTCGTACCATATCGCCCCAAGCAACTGTTGTACATTTGGGTGTGCCACGAACTGTAACAAGAATCACAATAAAGATAGAAACAGAAGTCAATCTCCATACAAAGTGCTCTCGAGCAAGACACGATATCTCGGAACAGTTGGAACCAGCACGAGCGCGGCCGTCCGCTTGAGATGAGACCCGCGCCTGTGAAAAATTCTGTAACGCACTCAAGACTAACTTCGGGCTGAAATTTGGCATGCAGGTAGATTTTATCCTCCTAAGCCCTGACTATAAATACTTAATTTAGGGCCTCAGACCCAGACAAAAATTTCATGGCTTAAAATGTTGAATCTTACGTAACCTGATCTTTAAGTTCATTTTCCATTGAATAATTTGTACTTAATGAAGTACATTCGGCTGTTATGCTTACTAGTAATTTGTACTTTATGCAGTACGCGGGGCCTTACGAGGTTATGACGTCGACATCCGCTAAGAAAGGATTTTAATTAATTCAACCCCCAATGGTATAAAATAGGGGATGAAAATTTGTATGTAACTTTGTCAATTTTAAACCGATCGGGCTGAGACTTAACATGCTACTATAAGCGGTAAAAAACTATAGGTACCTAATTAATAATAATACTAATTGACGCCAGCGAAGCCGCAGGCAAAGCTAGTATATTCTTAAGAACTTAATAATTTCGTACCTAATGTGTAACGTCGAAGATAATTTATTAAATTAAATTACTTAAAGTAACAATTACGTTCAAATAAAAGGAAGTTAGGTAGGTACCTACTCATTATTATCAATAGTAAATCTAAATCACATAATTAGACACAAATACCACTACCACGATAGTTTTATATACATTCGCCATAATTGACATCCCTAGGGCAACCACTAAACATAGGTACGAAAATTGAAGTACATAATTGTATTGTATTGTATTGTATGACTCTTTATTGCACATAAAACAATTACAAAGAATTAAATAAATAAATTAGATGGACTTCTGTATTTATTTGTTTTGTGAGAGAATTAAGATGTTTATGAACCTAATTTGGAGATTATTATTTAGTACAACGGTAAATGTAAATGCTAAGCCTTTGAAAATGGATAAACTTATTTTTGACATGACTGATAGACAAATAGGACAAGCAAAGAAAACAGAAAAGTATTTTTCTTCAAAGGATTTAACCTAAAGGTTTATAAAAGGTTGTTCACTTTGTTAAAAGGTTAAATAAGTACCCTTTATAATATTATAGTCTCCGACGCTGAACCAATAGTGGGCATTTTAATTACAAGATACGGAAAGTTTCCAGATACTTAGTTTTCGGAATTTTCAGGAAATTTTCACAAAAAGCAAAGGAAATTTGAATTTAAGAAACGAAAAGTTTCGATCCCCTTACAAAATAGTGAGAAGTTTCTAAAGTTTTCCTACACAAAACACGATATACGCAGTTTCGTAAAGTGTCACTTTAATGACGACTGGTGAAGGTGACTAACACTGAGTTAACTGTTAAAACTAAGCTGTCTGATATTGTGATACGTTAACCTCAATCAACATAAAAACTGCCTTAATCTAAAAAGGTAAACAAACATTTCCCGAGAATACTTCATTAGGAATAAAGACTTTACCGACAAGACAGACAGAAGATTTGAAACATTTTACTCGTAGTGATAAAATTAGTATTTCCGTATGTTATCGGATTTACAATAACACGTCTCCATTTCTTCCGTGGATGTCGTAAGAGGCGACTTAGCAAATTAGGTTTAGGTAAGTTTTAGACAATAGGCTAGCAACCCGTCATTTTCGTACCTCTTTTATTAAAAGTAAAACCTAAAAATATGGTAAGAGTAACTTACAAAACGTATCATGGCCGTAGTTTTGTCTATGTTATGTTTCATGCGTTCTGCCTACCCTATTTGGGAAAACTGCCAAAAATGTAGTATGTATGTAATAGGTAAGGCTAAGCGCGCACTACGACTTTTTGTCGTGCGACACGATTTTAAAATAGCGCTGTCCATACTGATTTTTTCATCATAGTGCGCGCGATGACATATAAACCCTTACGTTGCATTTCTGCGACAAAATTGTCGCGCGATAAAAAGTCGTAGTGCGCGCTTAGCCTAAGTATAATCTTAAGTACAGTCAAAGAATTCGATAACTGTGCCACTTTGTACCTTTTTACAAGAAATTTCACTGTGACGTACCATACTATCTACTAATCAAAGCAATATAAAACTCATTATGGAGGTTCAAAGTGGCACAGGTATCAATTTCCTTGATTGTACCTAGTCTTGTGTATTTCAATCAAATGTAGACAGAATACTCGAACAGAATTCAACCTGACAACAAGAAATAATCCGAGTAAAAATCTCTTATTCTTGTTTTCATTCAGTTATTGTAAACTAAGAGATATACCAAAGATAACTCAACTCTTATGTAAATAAATATGAATGCACTCGCGAGCTCTTGTCTGTAATATTCCATGTCAAATAAATAAACACGAGTGTCGATGTCGTTGCTTTAAATCCAAACAAGACAAAGCAGATAAAATGGAAATGAAAAATGAAAATTGTATTGTCAATATTCTTAAAAAAAATGCCTAGGTGAAAAGTAAAGTGGCGGGACCTGTGAGGACAGGTAGAGAGATGACTATTTCTATAAAAAAAATAGACATACATACATATACATACAATACATATTCTCACGCCTGTATTCCCAAGAGGGTAGGCAGAGCACATGAATTCAAAAATTCAGTGCCACGTCTAGCAATTTCAGGATATCCAGATGGTTAAACGTGACATTGCAGTGACAGGTTGGTAGCCCATCGCCCACAATACACTAACCCTTTCCCAGAGTCGACTCGTACGACACCCACGGGAAGAAAGGGGGAGGTGCTATTCTAACCCGGCACCACACGGGTGGAAAAATGGACGCTGTATAAAAACTACGTAAGGTAAGCATCCCTGTGCTCGACGCACTTGCAACAGTTGCAACTTAATGTCATAGTAAGACAGATGACAGATGGGTGTCATCTACTGGGCGTCGAGCATTGGTATGTTTACCTTATCGTTGGATTCAGCTTAAAATGTCAATAAATGATAATCCATTTATGTGAAGCTGCCAATTGCAGACGTGCCGCGAAACGGTCGAATGCCACTCGAAAGGTTATGAAAATCACAATAATGTGTTGTAGAGTGAAAATAGCACAAAAATATCACACAACGCAAACCGTGGGATAGAGCGAGTCCATCACTGGACTATAAGATATGTTGAAGGCAAGGGATTTGCCGCGAATAGCGTTAGTTACAACTCACAACTTGCTGTTTCGGTATAAACGAGAAGTTATATGGATAAGGCTACGCTTAGGAACGAGGGGGAAAGTATTTCATTGTTGACTAGCAATATCAAAAATCTATTTCGTGTTTATTTAAATCGAGTTTCAGTGCAACTTTTTCTTAACGTCCGTAAACGACGGAATTTTGAATTTAGACAGTTGTATTTACTAGATCATAGTAATCATTTACATAGTCGATTGACAAAATTTGTACTGACATATTATTGTTTTATTTGTAAGAATGTATTTTTGATGTTTTTGTTTTTTCAATATCTTTGCCGGTATCTTCGCGCTTCAATAGTGTACTGTACCTTATAAAAATAGTATAGGTTTCTTGTAATAATTATGCGTGAATATAAAGGTATGCTTATTAAGTCTTATTCATGTCATAAAAAAAAGTGTTAAATTCCGATCAATACCGATGATAGCCGAGTGGCAATAAAAAGAAACATGCTCTATATGTGTGGCAGGTTAGAGTGCATTTGTTGCTATGCCCGTACTAATAGAGTGAAATACTCTTATTATTTTATTTTATGCCTGCTGTTTGTGCGTGCATGCGAAAAAAAACTCAATTTACGTACATTGTGAAATCGCCTCCTCGTATCGCTACATGCAGTAACTTGAGCCCTAAACACAGACGCTTACAAGGTCAAAATGAGGCTGACACAAAAATATAAGGATTTATACGTTAAAATATACTATGGTAACTATGCATGAGGCGGTACAGGTGGCTTTGCGGTGCTTCATGAATTTATATGCGGTGCAATAAGTTTGAAGAGATATAGGGAATGATTATCGATACAAGTGATATGTTTAAAAATATATAGTAGATAAAGTGATGTTTGGTGTAAACTTAACGGTTAACTTCAAAGCTTTTACTTAACTTATTCTTTCAATTGACTTTTGTTAGGTACGTGTAATGAGAATAAAATTTATAGTCGGAATAAATCACTATAACAACTTTTTATCGTTTGTAGAATTCATTTGTCTTAACTATAGTAAATAGTGAGTTATTCGCGGACTAAGTCAATAAATAACTGCATTGAATAGAAAGTGCGGTCAACAAATATACATAGTTACCTATATACATCACGTCCATATTCTCAAACGAACATAATAGTTAAAATCATGACTACTTCGCGTTACGTACCTAACCGCTTTTAGCAGGTTTTAACATTGATGAAAACAGTATAATAGTAACAAATTGCTAGCCTGTCGCCTAAAGAATATTCGCACCAAAACCTATTCCATTAGTCGCTTCGTACGACATTTTCGGATTTTCAGTCGTTTTAGAAAGAAATGGAGAGGTGTTATTCAAAGCCCGACACCACACAGGACAACAAAACAGCAAAATTACTTGTTTTAAGTAGGAATTTGTAACAAAATCTTAATATTTCCATGGTTATTTTTAGCGGAATGGACACCGGTTAGGCTGGCCAAAATTGACAGGTGCGTATGATGATATTGATGATGATTGGTCGCGTTTACCGCGCGATAGGTAAGTTATTTGACGTTTGCCTCCCGCACCTCGTTGCGCACCTGTCAATTTTGGTCAAGTTGAATTCCGGGCACTATACACCCTGTATGTAGTCGGTGCTGAAAACAGCAGAAACATTGTTCAAAAATTCGAAGTTGAAGTTCACCAAATTAAGATAGTCACGAACAGGGATTAATGAGCCACTTGCCACTGTTCACAATTTAGACGTGTAATCAATGATCGATCTGACAGACTAGATGTCAGCTATTGGATTAGTATTACACGACCAAGTTACAAACATAGGTAAGTGGCTCAACAAGCCTTGTTCGTAATGGTACTCATTGCATCTCGATCGGTAACTTAATTGCCTACAAGATGAACTAAGTTACTTGTCGTGCAGCATCTGGCCGTTAGGGACCCACACATCGTCAACAAAGTTGTCACTATGACTTATATGAGGCACAGTAAAAGTGATCCTCACCATTTTCTGCTTGTACTGTATAGCCAGCTTCAGTCGTCCGAGGGTCTGACGCTCGCCCGGCTCCCAGCAGTCTATGTCCCAAGGGTTGTAGTTCAGCATGATTTCCAGCTCGTTTGAGGTTCTTGTGTGATCCAGCAAGGACGTGGCAAACTCTTGGCACTGCTGTCTTAAGGCCTGAAAGGAAACGCTTTTGAAATATAATGCTTTAGACTTTCGTGATTTTCACTCATAGTTAGGTACTTGTTATCGAGCGGGACTTGATCATTTTTTTTATTCGGATTTTGTAACATCAACGCGGCCATGAATGGATTTTGAAATGTTATTCGATATAGTCCGTGTCCGTACATTACAAACCGTGAAATATCCAGGGTATCCTTACCAATATATAAATGTGAAAGTGTGTTTGATTGTTTGTTTGTTTGTTTGTTTGTCCGTCTTTCACGGCTAAACGGAGCGATGCATTGACGTGATTTTTTAGGTAGAGATAGTTTAGGGCGCGGAGAGTGACATAGGCTA
This sequence comes from Adoxophyes honmai, assembly GCA_005406045.1. Classification (NCBI taxonomy): domain Eukaryota; kingdom Metazoa; phylum Arthropoda; class Insecta; order Lepidoptera; family Tortricidae; genus Adoxophyes; species Adoxophyes honmai. The sequence continues at coordinate 230,544 of BHDV01027376.1, forward strand.
CTTTTTATCCCGGAAATAATTGGTGTTCCCGAGGGAAAACAAAAATATAGTTTGCTTGATAGATCGATATCGAACGACGATAGATCGATATCAATCGATAACCGATCGATAGATGATAGATCGAGAAGTTTTCTTAAAGTTGTGCTTTATACCGCAATATACTTAACCGAGTTCCACGCGGGCGGAGCCGCGGGCGGAAAGCTAGTTTTATATAATTATTTGTGTGCTCTTCCTACTCCATTTGGGAGTACAGGCGTGATATCCATGTTTATGTGTGATGCAAGTACCTATACATAAAGGTATCGCTGAACAAAAGACGCGACTGTCGTTTCATTTAATCATTTTCCCGATACCGTCAAGGTAAGGCACAAAATGTCGGAAATAAAAAATAAACATTTTATCAGAAACATATCGCCATGAAAGCTTTCATTCAAATCTGAATTTATTACATTTGTTTTGTTAGCAAAGTACTGATATGTTTGAATGACAGATGAAGGCGAAAAATTGATTATTTAAAGAATGTTTTCGTATGGAAATCACGATTATAATTTAAGCCGGAAATACGTTTTCCAAGTAGATCTTGTTGTGTTCGTGTTTTGTTTAGTCTAAGTCTACGTTTGGAGAATACAAAGATGTGACGTGATGAATGGAAACACTGTGGACCCACTAAATAGGCTAGATGATTATAAAAAGTGGTTAATTCGTCAATTACTTTAAGAAATATTATACGTATTGAAATAAAACGGCTGTAATCACGTCTTTATACCGAAATTAGCTCGACATTTTTCAGATTAATCGGTGACCCATCATCTGGCGCTACCATAAAGGACAGACCACCGAGAGAAACAATGATGGCCACCCAGTTCCGCAAACCGTCAGTTTATTTCAACTTACAAACGGTCACAGAAACTGTAAAGAGCCAATAACTATCGAGGAAAAAGCCACTGCGTTACGCGCGATCTTGGGCCGGCCAATAAGAGCACAGTGAACGCCGCCATGCTTTGGCGGAATCGTCTTCGAACAAATTCAATGACATTAGTACTCTATAGGTAGTATAGGTTCTGTCCTCTATGGGAGCTACACGTCACGGCGGCGAATAGATGCGCACAGCGCACTACCTCTCTTTCCGCGCGACTGCTTGACACAACCGACAGTGGTTCACAAGTACCCACATTTTCACCATAACCTTAGGTAACCTGTCGCCTAAAATAAGCCTTAACCTATTTCCTAAGACGCCTCTTACGACATCCAATGTAGATGATATACTTAATCTGACACCACGCTACTTGTCTTACATACATATATGCATATTCTCACGCCTGTATTCCCAAGAAGGGTATGCAGAGCACATGAATCCAAAAATCCAGAGATACGTTTAGCAATTTTAGGGTAATCAGATAACGTGATATTACAGTGACAGGTTGCTAGTCCATCGCCCAAAATACACTAACCCTTTCCCAGCGTCGACCTCTTACGACACCCACGGTAAGATGGGATTATTGTATACCTTATATTCTACTCTAAATTCAGTCTCCATCCTGCTGAGCCTGTTCAGCTCCCAGGACAGCTGGAAGGCCGTCAGGAGTGGGTCGGCAGAGGACAGTGCTATGAGGGAAGGCGAGGTGAGGGCCCGGTACGCGTTGATGCGGGCCTGGGAGTGCCGGAGAGAGTCTTCTTGCGAAGACTTCACGCACTCATCGCAGCCGCATCTGTGGAAGACGTGGAATTTAGTGGTATTTTTATCATTACAAGCTTTTATTTAACTTCACTTTTGTACCTATATGTATGTTTGTATGTTTACAAATTTTGCAAGGAAGATTTGAACCACTTCCAATAGGCCGATTACCTACGTAACTTGGGTGACAATACAATATTCCGGTAGTGGACTTATGGTGGCCCAGCCGGGACTGTCTCCGATGGAGGAAACTCTTCAACGGATGGTCTGATTGACTTGAAATCTGGTGCTCATAATCTTGGATGGATGACAATGAAGTACAGTTGTTGGCAAAAAAAGCTTGTATTGAAAATGTAATTTTTGTTGGTAAGCTTATTAATAAGTTGATCGAAATATAGAAATAATATCGAAATATATTGTGCGTCCAAATATAGAAGTGTTCAGCGTGAAATGTTAAAGGAAGCGGTGAGTTGTCTATTAGCTTATGGAATATAAATCAATTGCTCCTTAGTTTTTTGTAAATAAAAAGTATTATAATGGCGAAATTACAGTAATGAAAATTGATATTTTTTATCGTGGTTACTGTAATGGAAAGAGACGATGGCTCTCAATAAAAACAATATAATAATTGCAGAACCTGTCACAGAAAAAATGACATGCTGCTTATGAAAGCGGTCGATCGTTATTTGGATCTCCAGATTTGACGAGTGACAAAGGTATGCCTGTACCTACTTGACGTCGTGTGGTATCGGCAGTGTGGCTCCGCGATCCAGGAGTATCTTCAGGATCTCGTAGTGGTTCCTGTGAGCAGCCAGGATGAGAGGAGTGATGTCAGGAGTGAAGGTGGCTGCGGAAGACTCCACGGACTCCCAACTCTGTTGATGGTAATGATTATAATAGGTTAATATGTCACTGGTTTGGTCTCATGGACAGAATGATACATACATACATTACGCCTGTATCCCCAAATGGGATAGGCAGAGCTCACGGAACGCTACATAGACAAGATCATGACTGTTTCACGCTTCTTGGCCACTTCTAGCATTTTTTTTTTCTTTTGAGTTGGTTGGTCAATTCAGACTGATGTCATAGGGTGCTAACATAAAAAAACAGGTTTCCTGCGGGTCGGTACCGATCGATGCAGAGGCGACTTAGGTAAATAAAGAAACAGATAAATCTGAAACCTGTTTCTTTATACGGGAGCGCAGTAAACAAATAAATATTATACCTACACCGGTCTGTACCGATTTGCATAGATTTGTCTGTGCCTGAAAAATTGAATAGTACGAGCCCTGTGTATGAAGCTTGATGATGATTATGATGCAGTTCTCACATAAGGGTCTCCAACGACGTGATGCTGCTCCTCCCACTGCAGCAGCAGCTCAACAGCTTCCACGTACTCTTCTTTGATGGCATGAAGAAGAGCATCCTAGTGAACAAAATAAAGATATTATCAATGTCATATTTTGTGTGCTCTGCAAGTCACTCTTTACTAACTGTGACTTATTTCAAAACCAAATTTAATGGTTGAATCTACTCTAACAATTCAATAACAATAGACAAAATTTTACCGATGTCAATTTGCGATATCAAAGTCATGCCGTTCTGATTTATGTCACAAAATTTCCCATACCGGTATGACACCGGATATTATAGCGTCATTGGTGTCATTGTGACGTAATGACAGCAAACGATTTGTCTTAGAGGTTATTGATCCGTTACAACGTTTCATTTTCAGCAAATCATGGCGGTAACGTTTCAAGGCAAGGACGAAGAATGTTTGAAGAATGATTGACAACTAATAATTGATAATTTGCAGTCAAACTATTTGGGATCACCCTTTAAGGAACCTGACGTCATTTTTGTGTCAACGGCATGAAAGTTACGGGCTCTGGTAATGAGACTATGGACCACTGTTGTCTGAAATAAATATTTTCTTTCTTCTTTCTTTCTTTCTTTCTTGAAGTAAATTATTAAGTATTTCCTGTGTGGTGTCGGGATAGAAAAACACCTAAGCTTTTTTTTCTGTAGATGTCGTGAGACGACTAAGGAAATAGGTTTAGGAATACGTAGGGTAATCGTATGGTGATATTAACAGTTCACTAATTTAATAAAAACTGGCCAAGTGCGAGTCGGACACGTTTTTTGTATGGGAGACCCCGTTAAATTATAGTTTTATCTATTAACCGATTTCAAAAGAAGCAGCTATTCAATTCGAGTGTATTTTTTATTATTTTTATTTATTTACTTTTAAAAGTAGGTAAATATACAGTTAAATATCACGTGAATATTTCAAGTGTTTACTTGTTACCGTTATTTATATCGACCCAAAAATACATAATATATTTATGTTTACGCGGGACTTAATCACGGTATTTTTTAATTACCTCTCGACGTTTCGGCCTCGTTACAGCGACCGTGGTCTCGAGTTGACTGAAGCGGACCCAAAAATACCAAAAAATCACGATTGTTGTATGGGAGTCCCCTTAAATATTTATTTTATTTTACGTATTTGATGTTATGGCGGCAATAGTGATACCTCCTCTGTGAGAATATCAACTCTCTAGCTATCAGCTATTACATCCTGTATAACATTAAAACACAGTCTATCTAAAAAGATTGAAAAAACCTTACGAAACAAGTCCAGGTAGTGGCATAAGACTGAATCTTCACGTAGCTCTCGCCACTCGCTACCTTATCACATTAATTAATACATAAACTTAATTTGTGCACTACCCTCCGTCCTCGCATGTAATTAAATAGCGGAGCAGAAATTTAATCAGCGAATTTCCTTAAATGCTAGCCATTTGACGGCCCGAAGGTTTTTTAAGAATGAGAAAAATAATTCGTTATTTTAAATTGGATTATGTTCGCCGGGTAAGTGTTGCTATACGCGTTGGTTGTGACGTGAGATCATGATATTTTTTGGTAACATGTGGATTAACCCCGGGCTCGCACCTCTGAATTTTTCGGAATTTATGTGCGATATCGAATTTGATATTTACCACGAGCTATTCGGTGAAGGAAAACATCGTGAGGAAACCTACACACATCGACGAAGTAATTCAACGTTGTGTGTGAAGTTCCCAATCCGCAATAGCCCAAGCCCTCTCATACTGAGAGGAGGCCTGTGCCCTGCTGTGGGACGTATATAGGCTGATGATGATGTGTATTAACATTTTTTGGTAACAGGGTGGCCGGACTTTGGCCGTAAACATTTTAACTAGTGATCGGGTATACACGTCTAAAAACCCCTGTAAAATATTTTCACGAAATTTTCATTACAAAATATCTTTTTAGAGACAAATGTTTCTTCGCTTTTCAGGTCATTGCTCCCTGTGTTTTGCCTAACTTACTCTCGTACGCAAGTCCCGTTTGTCGACGCGTACGCACATGCATACGGTCGACATAGCGATGCTACGCGGCTGACTAAGAGTAGGAGTCCAAAAGACTGGGCAATATTTTCAAATTTTCATTTTTTTTTATGAATGATGTTATAGTTGCCATATATTATAAAGAGTTGAATTAAAAATCATCTTTTATTTGGTAGTCTGATACCGCAGTCCTAAGCAAGGATAATTTCCAGCCAGTTTTATGCGATTCAAAATTAGAATAGAATTTTCGATCGGCGTTCCATTTTTGAAAAAAAAACCGTCAATATTCAGTGATTTGGCCCTCATCTTATCACATCGTCCACATATTGTTACAAAGAATGAAAGTATAACATAGAGTAGTATAAGAGCGTGCAAACAAAATTCGGTGATTTTGATGTTTTTCAAATGCTTTAGAAAGCTATAAATCCTTAAGTTTTTAAAGA
>BHDV01027420.1:0-15029 GCA_005406045.1 Adoxophyes honmai
TCTTGGGAGTACAGGCGTGAGTATATGTATGTATGTATGTATTCTTTTACCAACACAGCGATCAGAAATATTCACTAAATAATAGACGTCTCCATTTCTTCCGTGGATGTCGTAAGAGGCGACTAAGGAAATAGATTTAGGTACACTTTAGGCGACAGGCTAGCAACCTGTCACTATTATACCTCTTCCCTCTGTTTTCAAACCTAAAATAAAATCATGCTAGAAGTGGCTGCGAAGCATATCTATTCACAATCATGGTTTTGTCTGTGTCACGTCTCGTATGCTCTGTCTACCCGAATTGGGAATACAGACGTGATTGCTAATAAACAGGCAGTTTAACTCCCGCCCGTTTACGGCTATTTGCCATGTGCCGGCCGAGTTGTCCGGCGTACGGTTCGGAATCTGGGGTTATTTCCCCCGGGACAGGCTTTGGCATCCACACCTCCACTAGCAACTGTAATGGGATACTGCTAGAACAATGCTGCTGACACCTAGTGCTTTTAAAGCTGTACTATACAGGCTTTAGACCGTAATTACAGTCGGTTTCAGTTGGTTTTGAGATCCTGTGCTTGAATCGGTTTTATTTTGTCACAAATCTAGAAGTGTATATTTTCTATATCGCTCGTATTGATTTTTGTATGCAACATTGTGTTTGTCTTGTCAATAAAGCGAACCATGTTGCTGGTACATATATATTGGGTAATATTTTTGTATTGAATCTAAAGCAAGTTATAGGAAACAAATAAATTCAAACGTCGTCTATAGTCGAGTCGTATATCTGTGGCAATACCTTTCTTTGATGTCGGGATCCTTAGAACATCATTGCTCATCCGCTTGATTGCCACATTTGTATTTGCCCAGACACTGAAAACTTCTTAAAATCGTCTACTCATCATTTAGAACCTGTTTGTAAGTAAAATAATTTATAATTGCGTATAAAGAAGCGACTGCTTTTAAACCTTAATATAAATGGATGGTCTTTATTAATTTATTATTGAAATGTAGTAAGATTACCGGGGCGGTGAATTATGTACGCGCTGAATAATGCACCAGCTGGCGGCTCCTGGGCTTCAAGTATTTACATCTCGTTATGGGATAAAGTGTAGCTTTTGATTACGGTGATGGATGAGGCTGGGCAAAGTGGTTGATGGGTTATGGCTGTGGGCAAAGATGTTGTTGAGTCGTTAAGTTGATTTAACCGTGACCGGTGAATTAACTGGTTAGGTTGTTCATGTTTCCAGCGTAACCATGCACAGAGACACACGAGGAAATCATAAACAGTGGCAGATATTCTCTCATTCTTTTGTCTCTAGTAAGTCCAAGCCCGAGAAAGATTGTATATTAGGGGCGGACGTTTTTTACATCTCTTTTTTGACATCTCGATTTGATGGAATGAAACCGATTTTACGTTCAAAATAATAAATGTATGTTAAATGACAATCCGTTTGACAGACGAAACTTTGTACTGACTCAATTGTTTATCTATAAACAACAGGTATTCAGGAAGTGATTTGCAGTTGCGCTTGTTCTGTTCTTGTTTGCTTTGTTGTTGCAAAACTCTTAGAATCACATTTTTCTGAAGCTTGCTATGACAGATAATTTTCCCCTAGGTGTCACAGATGAGTAGAATCAATGAGCCTGTGTAGGAGTACAACCTCACACCTCGGTTCAATTAGAAAGTGGCGTGTTTGCGATCTTATGCGTCCATTGTTGTCAAGTCCCGCGAAACTGCGAATGCATAAAATATCATAGAAGTTCGTCTTGTTGCGAAAAAAACGGAAAATTTGAGATTAAAAATATTTATCATCCCGATTTTCGCGAGCTTATTCGAATACAAAGCTTAATACATCCTCCCCGCGCATTCTGAAAGGTTAAAACCCCTGGGAAATTTCTTTAGTATTTACGAGCCTTCCCCAGTCAATGACCTGAGTACCGATAAATTATATCTCAAGCGCAATGGCAGAATAAAGGGTGTATCCGGCGGAAGCCGCGCCGGACGGGCTCCGGCGCCGGCAACTTTACAATGTTAGTTAAACTTCCGTTTCCGGCGAGCTCTGAGCTACGCAAATATTTAATCCGCGAGATAATGTTTGCCGGAGGATCCCGATTTGATATTCATGTTTGTTCTCTGTTTGTGCATGTTAATTGTTTGAAAATTTTATTCAATTTTATCCGGTTGTTTGTAGTTGCCGCCCCAGCTGGCACGTCATATGAACTTCCCTTAAAATCATAAACCGAGTAATACATAACTAAACCAGACTGGTTTTGAAATTGTAAACGTATCTACAGTCAAAGACAAAAATATCGACACGGATAAAGAACGCCGGAACTAATTGTTTTCTGAGCCACTATAGAACCCATTAACAGTGAATGTCATAGTGACATTGCATTGCCTGACAAAGGAAATCAATTACTAAGTGTATTGAAACAACGTTCTCTGTTGGAACAGAAATCAATTTATTTAACACGATCTTTATGTTGAGACAACAAGAGTGTGTACATACATACATAGTACAAAATGACATAATTATGTAATCATTTTACCAATAGGTATAGATTTCTCGAAGTTAAAACACAATATCGCATTTCGTACCAGGCATAAAAAAGATGACGAAAAGTTATTTTGGGGCAAATGGGCATATTGTTATTTTCAGGACACATTTTTCTCAGATGTCCCTTTGTGAGGAATTGCCAATAATGTATTCTCCGTTTTTCTCTTCTAAATAACCTCTCTTACAGGTGCTTTTAAAAAGGGTTGTTTTCCGATTTATTACCTCTTTCTGCTCCCATAAATATTGTCGTGGATGGATATGATTCGAAGGGGCGCGCCCGGTGCGGGGGCTGTGTTTATGTTGGGACATTTGTTTTTATATCATACTGGTTGCTTGGAAAACTAACCTTACAATATTTAGAGAAGTAGTATTGGCTACAAATCTTTCGCAAAGTTACATATTTGGCACTAGTACTTTTACTTTTGCTCCAAGCCTTGTGCATAGAACCAAAAAGGTTTTATACTCGTTTAATCACTTGATTTACTTTTTGATTTCGCCTTTTGGTAATTAGGTGTAAAATTATAAATGAAACCTGTTATTTAAACAACTTTAGAATGTTGTTTACTGGTTTCGCAAATTATCATCACTGTTTTTGGCTGAATATAGTTGTCATTTGTCCGCGCCGTAAGTCGTGAAAAGTATACAGCTGTCAAAATATCAGTAGGAAGTTAGAGGTCAATAATTTATTAATTCATGTTGGGTGTTTTTTTTGTAACTTTCTATATTGTTTCGCAAGATAAAAGAAAATCGTTTGATTCAGGTACGGAAACGTTGTTTTCACTCGTCGCGTGTCTACTGACGAGCGCCGCACTTGCATCAAATAGGTATTTAATTATTCTTTTGAAGTCTGCTGTCGTAAGTTTATTAACTCGTCGAATTGTAACTTACCGCCACCATATCTTGAAGACCATTACATTTTCATCGTGTTGCTCACTAACTCATATTTAACCCTGTTTCAATAACATCCAATACAAAGTTTACAACTACAATTGTCCAAAATACTTCAAACGCGTAGCCCATTACGCCATCAAGCGGCCCTGTGGCACAAGCGTCCACCTCAATCAGCCGGGTTGTCCGCAACGCAAAAGAACTATTAGCAACAAATTTACCATCAAAAGCCCCGTAACATCTCGAAGCCGTTCAAGTGACCGCTCACAATGAAGAGCACTCTAACTAGATCTCGTCTCTCGGCCAACAATTCGGCGATTTATTCGGCCACAATCGAGTTAGCCGATTTTCCTGTCCGTCGCGCCGGAAATTTATAGTCGGCGACGAATAGTAGTTTCGCGATTCCGGTTTTTGCCTTCGATAGTTTTTTCTGGTTTATTGTCGTAGGGTAATGTTTTTGCTGTGGGCTCGGCGAGGCCCTCGCTTTACAGACGAACAGCTTTATTCATTTTAAGGATAAGGTAAATGTCTCAGTGTTGGACGCTTTACTTACATTAAGTTGATGTCTATAAAATAAAAATGACATTACTTTAATTAACAAGTTCTTTTTTACATTAGCAAGTGTCGATGTATGGCTTTGATATTAGTTTAGAATCCATTAAAAAAAGAACTCGCCAACCGAATCCTCTGACATTCCTAACCGCCTGGCCACGACTTTGAGCGATGCGACGAGCGGCGCGACCAGCGACGCGACGAGGCAGAGCGGAGCGGCGCGCATGCCACGGACTCGATCGCAGTCGCGTCAGCGGTTTCGTGCGTAGAGGACGTATTTAAAATAGCGTTATCAAATATTGTCTTGGAAGTAGCGCATATTTCAGACAGGACATTTTATTTTTAAGAAATGGAGTGCAAGACTTAAATAAACGTCATCAAACACATTGGGAATTCTTTACTTTGTATCAATAATAGGTGTACAGAAAACACCCCGAATAGTTTTACGAGCATACCGGGTTGAGTATTGTATGTAGGTAAGTATACCTACTCCAACCCAATCCGCGCTGGGCCCGCGTGGGAACTATAGCCCAAGCCCTTTCATATTGAGAGGAGGCCTGTGCCCTGCAGTGGGCCGTATATGTATATGCAGGAGTATGGTATAGTATACTCCAACATTTGAATTTGTTTAAACAATAATTGCAATAATTTAAAACAAAAATACAGACTTCAACTTAGCAATATCCTGAAAGCACACATCTGTCTATTTAATTACTTAAATACCAACAAAATGTAAGAACTAACTTGATAATAACCTTACGTAAGATTATTATATATTAGTAAAAGTCAAAAATTAACTCTGAAGAAGTATTTACATAACATTATAATTCGGTGTACATTATTCGCGCGCGAATCGTCTAAAAAATTTTATTCTCTGCCGCGTCGCCCGAAACGTGCCGCTCGTAACGCTCGTCGGGTCGCTCTGAATTCGTGGCATCCTCTATTCAGCCCGTGTCTTTGTTTCGGTCGCGCCGCTGGCCGCTCTTCGCCGCCGCCCGCCGCCCGGCGCGCGCCGCGCCGCAAGACGCGTGAGCGGCAACCTCGTGGCACGGCCTGTACACTGCTATGCGATTGTTTTTGCCGCTCACCGCTCGCCGCCGCCGCTGCCGCTCGCCGCGCGTGGTCGTGGCCAGGCCGTAATAATACATATGCTGCAATCAGATTGATTTATGTGTATACTAACTTTAAGAAGTTTTGATGATATGTTATGGCTATACTTATTGTTTTATATGTATATAAAACAATAACAACTGTAAGGTTTGACATAAAACTACCGTGAGACTCACTCATCTTATAAAATACGGATAACTCACGTTATAAACTCGATTTATAACGTGAGTTATCCGTATTTTATAAGATAAAACAACTGTAAGGGTTTCATGTTACAAAATACACTTCAGTTTTTCGTAAATGTATAAATAATCATAGTTATGACGATGCAAATAAAATATTATCTGTTAATGTGTCGAGCGCTCGCACCTTTACCTTAATATTTATAATTTCGAATGCAAAGTGTGATAGCTAATAAAAACGGTACCGGTTTTATTGGCTACATTGAAATAGTAAAAGTTGATTGCTAGGTCGCGGAATATACTGAAATTGCAATGAATACTAATGAGAATTTTATTTTGTTTCAGGTAATTTCGTTTGAGCGAGCTAGAGAACAGTAAGTTTAACGAAGAATCGACTTCTTGAAACAACAACCGAAGAAAAAAAAACAGAAAAAGAAGATTGGCAATATTTTCTCCAAGAATGACGTAATCGGAAGAAGAAAGAGAGTTCAGGCAGAGCCTTGCGTGTGCTCTTATTGGTAGTGGAGCTGATAATCTATCATAAGACACACGCGGCTCTATCTGACTCGCTCTAACCAGCAACAGATGAAGAAAGAAGCAATATGAGATCACGCAGCCATAGTGTTCGCTTCACACGTGACCTAACACCGTGCAGTATGTAGAAATTCCTAAGCCTTTAGAAAAAAACAAATCGAGAACTTTGATTCACAGCGAAACTATTAAAAGCACCATGTTGTACCTAATATGCTAAATCCTTGTTACACTAAATAGATGACCTCATCGGCCATATTAACGTAGGTAATTAGAAGTAAAACTTTAGAGATAAGTCTTTATTTAAAAAAATCAGTTTATTGTTTAATAATTTTTCAATCTTTCTACTTCAAAGGTGCAGCCATATCTAACCCGTTGTTAAAAATCGCAGCAGCCTCCCCAACCATCTCGCCTGAGTTGTGAGACAATACAGTTGATATATTACGAACAAAAGGGGCCGCTCGGTCGCGAAACGCTCCCGGAGGTAAATTGCTTACAAATACAAAGGCCACTTTGTATTAGTCCCTCATTTGTTCAAACCTTTCTGATAAGGCGCCATTTATTCTGCGTTTGTTGATTTAGGGGCGTCGTTTGACCGCGACGCTGGTAGCCCTGCGCGTCTTAATGCTTCTAGGAAAAAGTAGAAGCTTCGTCTTGTGATGATTGTTGTGTATTTGGATGCAACAGTTCTCAATTGCAACAGCATGTCGGACTAAAACATTGACTATTTGTAAATACTTTCTACTTTTTCCGTAGTGGACGTATACCTTTACTCGCGGGAAACAGCACAATGGTTTTAGTATTAATTCTGCTCAAATATGACAACGTTCACTGTAAATGTAAACTGTTTTGCAATTAAGCGATAACGCGTAGTATTTCGATGAAAATGACATCTCATTTTCCCGTGAAATGCATACAATTGTATTCGTTGATGCATTCGTCATCAAAGGATTGGATTAATGTTAACTGATTTCGCGAACAACAGGGCTTTAAATTTCAATATCGCGCGGATGTAAACGGAAAGCGACGGACACATTTTCATCGCATCGCGTTGGTCGTTAATCCCAGGTGTTCTCGCGTGTTTCTGGTTTTTGCTGATGGAATTATGCTTTTTATATTTTAATAGGTTTTGTCAATTTTACTGTCGCTCTTTATGTCCGTAACCTGCAGAAAATACGCGCTATTTGAAAGGAGATATATTAGAACAAGATATTAGTATGCATTTGTGGGAAAACCTCCATGAAGATGTTATGCCTGGGGACCGAAGTCCGCAGAGAGAAACTTGGGAAGTTATACTTATGCAACTGAACGTCTAAAATTCGTTAGCGTGATGTAGGACGTGACTTACGTCACATTGACTCACTGGCGCCAGTGTCGCCACACAGTGATGTTGCTGGAAACATTTTACTTTCATCTTCTCACTTCCATTAAAGTAAAGATGCTTTACTAAAATAAGTAGGGTATAGTGTAAACGAGCAAGACCGATAAAAACTGGTGTGGTTTAGCGCTCCGCAGAAAGTTCGTGTGTCCAACAGTTGACTGCTTGGGGTCGGTAATAATGAGGGAACCGTATTTATTATGTTACATGGCCAATACTGTACTAACTCTATACTCTGGAATTATCACTTCTTGTTACATTGACAGACCTTTAATAACAAGCTTGAAACGTCATGACGACAACTAATTGATGCTTGCGGCGTATTGGGACTGGGTATTGGGACTACAATGCAATTTGTCTTTCGATATTTACTTTAATTATTTCTTGATTAAAAATTATGGTTTCACGAGTAATGAGGTAAAATCAATCTCGAAACTTATTTTGGCTGATATTGAAATGTTATTAAATTATTTGATTATTGCATATTGCTACAATAGAAAGATGTTAATTATGAATTATGATCTATGATTAATGTGTAATTAGACTTGGTGATTTTAGCTTAAAATTAACTACTTTTAAAATCTTTTTTCAAGTGGAAGGGTTCCTTTGCCTATCCCTTCATCTTATTTTCACCAGTTAATCATTTTCACTCTATACAAAAACACACTTATAATATTTTAAACTCTCGCGCTTTGTACACATTTTAAACTGATATGAAACACGGGTCTCAACGCGATATGATTATTTACCTTTATTACTCCGACGTTTCGACACGGGTTGCACCGGCCGTGGTCTCGGAGAACTGTCGTGGAATCGTCAACTTGGGGTCCGGTGATTCAGAAGTTGATACCACGGGATATATCATCGGATCAGTGCGGGGATATTGTGAGTGTTGTGTGCCGTGCTGTTGACAATTAACATAATGATGTTTCGGGTAGTGGACGTTTCATCAGCATACCCCCAACATTTTTATTGACTTTTTTCGGGTACTTCAATGTTTGTTTACCCGTGGCTCCGTTTTAACATTTCGCTGCAACGGACAGTTCTCCGAGACCACGGCCGGTGCAACCCGTGTCGAAACGTCGGAGTAATAAAGGTAAATAATCATATCGCGTTGAGACCCGTGTTTCATATCAGTTTAAAAACACACTTATTTTTTAGTTTATCAAATTGTTCAAAATCGACAAAGACAAAGATAAATAAATAGGATTATCATATCATGTTATGACGTCACTCAAAACTTCTCAGCACTATATCATCGCCATTTATTGTTTCTGAAACAAAAGGAAAAATCCGTGAACGAGCACTGACGGAATATACAGTTTTATAGGATCCTTGCCTATTGTTTACAATTCAGAGCAACCATGTTGACTACAATTGGACCTAGACCGATAATACCAACCCTTCAGCATTCCTCGTAGCAAACTTAACAACATCTTGACCTGCCGTAAATCGTGAAGGCCCGCGCTAATCGGCCGCGGGAATTACCGGTTTACCGGTTCGCAGGCATTACCGGTAAAACCCCGATCGGCCGTTATCGGTATTTCGCTAATTGTGGCATGTTGTGAGAGGCTTGGACCGGTGTGCGATAATTCTTGACTAACGGGCGATTTGGAGCTGTTGAGGTTCGCGAGATGTTTTGCTTCTCTTTGCGTGTTCTATTGTCTCTGGACAGGGTTGTGTTATACTCTTTGTAGTGATGCCTACGACGTTTTACCGCCACACCATATGCCTTTAACAACTTGCGATTGGAGGTAATATAATTAGGTCGCAAAAAAAAGTACAAAGTATAACTAAAGGTGGACTAAAATAAGAATTATGTTGGAACCGTTCAACAGTTTTTTAATTAAATCAATTTATTTACTTTAGACGTGGTATTTTGCCTAGACAAATACCTTGGCATTATAATGTCTTAGCTTTTTGTTAATTTTTGATAAGGGCTGATTTATATTTATTTGGACATTCTAAGTATTTTGTAATTGAATAGAAAGTTTTTTTTTTAGCTATTGGAGTAATTTAAACTTTAAATTGATTTCGAGGCCATTCTGCTGTTTTGGCAGTTTATTGAATATAGGTATGGCCTTGGTAAACTAATCGGTCTGGATTGTCTTATCTATTCTTCTAAATCGTTATTCTGGTTTGCTTTAATGTGACTTTACTAGTCTAATTAGTAAATAGGTAGCTTCCAAGCCGTATGCAGGCTTACATTGGGAGCTGCTAAGTCATTAAGCCACTCAACGCTCACAGAGCTGCCGGAGCGGTGTCACTGTAACGTAATCCCAGCTAACGGGTGCTGAATCACTAATTACGAGTTAGATTCGTGTATTACACGCGCACTGAGGATGTATACTAAACCTAGTCTTTGTGAAATGTCAACAAACTAGGATGCTGCAGTTAGGTACGCTTAGGTACCTTGTAACCGATGTCTCGTTCGTTTTGGGAGAACGATACCGCTACCACTCAATTTCACACAATTATTCTAAACAGTATTCTTTATAAGCTTATTTTTTTACAATTTTTTTTCACACTAGCCAGGGCCCAATCTGCTAATCTTATTTTTCCCAAAATACCTAAAGATATTTAGTAAAGATTATAATTGAACTTTGTTACAAACTGTATTACCTACTATCATGCTATCGACTGCGCCATGACAACCTGCATGAAACCACAATTGCTTTATCAAACATTTGCATCTACCCTACAAGCATTACATCCATTTAGTAATCTACTAACTAGAAATGTAATTCGACAGAATATATCGATAGTGTTACTGAATTAACCTTTGCCTGAAATACTGGCAAACTCCACTCTATTCCGATTTTAATCATATTACAAATGAATCCACTTAAGCTGTCAGAGCCTTGCACCACTTCGCTATTATAACAGTCCAGTTTCGGCTACTAGGTCACCTAGCCGCGAGCTATACCTAGAACTGACTACAAGTTCCGACAGACGTCTAACTTAGCATACTAACTTTTCTCATGTTGGAAATGTCTGGCTGTCAGCGAACGTATGTACAAGCGAAGCGTGTTGTGCATGAGTCAAGCTGACAGCGCCTGCGGTGTGTTGTCTTAACCAACAGGAATTTTGAGTGGTTGAGTTAGTTTCACGGAAGTGTTGTTATGAGTTATACAGCTATCATTTTACGATACATACGCGTACACGGTGATTTAGGAGTCGCGGAGGAAGAAAAAGGATTTTCCTAAGGATCACGATAGGTTGGGACTAACAGTATACCTGCGACTTAATTTACTCACCTAAGCAAATAAAAGCAATGTGATAATTTGAATTAATCTTTGATACGTTTGTTTACTTTGACTCGCAGTGACATTACTCATAAATTATTAAATGTATTCTAATCACCCAGCTAGTTTTCAAACAAGTTGTAATTAGAA
Source organism: Adoxophyes honmai (assembly GCA_005406045.1). Classification (NCBI taxonomy): domain Eukaryota; kingdom Metazoa; phylum Arthropoda; class Insecta; order Lepidoptera; family Tortricidae; genus Adoxophyes; species Adoxophyes honmai. Next base: position 10,589 of record BHDV01027420.1, read on the forward strand.
AGGTCATGTGGACGACGCATTATAAGTTACTGAACGTTTGCAAAATGTTACTCTAAAAACTTTATAACATGAATTTAGATGTAATTTGTAGAGAAAAATTCTGTTCTCCCTGTAGAAACATTAATTTAATATGCCGTTAAGTCGAATGAAATATCCAGTTATTTAAATGTGAACTTTTCATTTTAACATTTCCATTTAGCAGTCAGTTGCCATAAAACTATCTCTAGCTCTCATTTCAGTTTACACTGGCAATATTACCATTATAAGGCTATTATGATAACGAAGTTCTCGACTAGTGATGTGCCCTGCGAGTATTCGTGAGATACAGAGCGTCGAACAAGTATTAAAGTAATTCTGCTACTTTTAAGATGATTGAGTTTTCATTACTTTTCCTTATGTTTTGAGCCATAATGACTAGTGAAATCACCTGTCGTTTGAGTGGCAACACTGCTACAACATTGACAACTAAGTGGTTGTTGTGGCTAATTTTTTTGAGCATTAAGTGGAGCTTTTTTGTTAACAATTGAAAGCTGTCCACCGAAACGAACAAAGTAAGGAATTATCACAATCATTTGTAACTGTTATAAATCGGTAAAACTTAATGAAAGTTTTTTTGCAGGTTCAGCTTTTGTTACACATACTAGCGACTATGTTGTAACAAAACATGGCCGAAATTTAAAGAAGCTGTCACATGACTTGCAAAAGTTATGTGAAGTTTAGTTTTTGTTTTTCTCATCTTTCGCAAATATGTAAATGCTAGCGAATAAAATAGTTTCCTGCTTTTCCATAAATTTTAAAAATATCAGGTAGTAAACTTTCAAGACAAATTTTGCTAGATAATTGATCAATACCGTAAGTTTTAGTCCGGAATGGTCCCAGCCCTATGCAGACGGCTCGTCCATAACTCTTCCATCCGCGTGTTCCTGGAATAACCAGGGAATTTAAATGCACTTTAAAACAATATCCCGCTCCGGGGCTGGCAACACCTGTCGGGACTTGGTGACCTTCGAGCGGAATGGAACCATTTTTTATTTCATTGTGTTTGTACATACATAATATACACTGAGACTTGGGGTACTGAATACCTCTTAACAATGTTGATGTTTTGAGTCAGTACATAGAGGGTTGCTGATTACAATAAAAATATATCACTATTCAGTTCGTTAGTTAATTAATTAAAAATCAACGCAGGCACAACATCAGCTTTCCGGACGGGAGGCTGTGACGTCACTCCTAAGTAACTGCACTCATTAGTGACGTCACTCGAAACTTCAAGACTTTTACTGTAACCTTAGTAGAGGATTTAAAAAAGGAAATCGTCTTCAGCCAGTCTCCGGTCAAGTTATAAAACAAATGAAAAAAAATATCCATCAGAAACTATAACAATTTAAATGACTTACTATTTAACTTAATGTAACTTTGCAATGTTTTACATTTCGTTGCCCCCTCGTCTGGCCCGCGACGCAGCGCCACCTGTCGCCTTTTACGAGCGTTTCTTTTATTTGCCCCGAGCGCTCGCACTTTGTCTTTGTGGCGCATTATCTTCCTTAGTTGTACCTTTTGTACTGTCCGAATGTGTTTTACGAGTGTAACTGCCTTATTTTGCTGTGTTTTAAGTCATAATTTTGTACTTTGCTTAAAAAGATGCTTTAGTACGCCTGCTTTCTAACATTTTTACATGTTAAGGGGCTAGGAATAGCTACTTGTTTTATGGTTTCTGTTTTATTATGCACCCGTACAAAGAGTTTATGATGGTAGCAGCTCGCTACATTTATATTATAAACCATGCTGGATCGAATTAGTTAATTTACAAATCGTGTCATCTCTTTTCCTGACTTCTGTATTCCATATTTTCATTACGTTTTTCAAGGCACAGCTCTTTCAAATAACGATGTTACTCGATGCGAGTAGATTTCTTCAAGAAGTTTGCCTTAAGATCAACTATTTTTCAAAGTTAACTATTAGACAGCCAAGCACAGCCCTCCTGGCGCCTGCAATAATCGGCAGATGGCGTGCGCGTCGCGCTAATTTCCCCGAGATTGCGCTGCACTCACGAAGTTCCATTGCGTTACGTTTCATATATTTTATTCATATTTATTTTTCAGTTAGCTTGGGAAAACGTTACGCCCTAACATATTAAGAATTAAAGTTATGTTTATGACACAATATCTGTTGAATTAGTGGATATCTTTCCCACGATCTTTTAATTATTGATAGGTACACTTACAGTGTGTTTGAACGCTTATATCCCCAATGGCGTAGGCAGAGCTCACAAAACGTGAACACAACCATGACTATTTCACGTTTCGTAACTACTTATAGCATAATTTTGGCTTACACATAAATACTCGTACCTAAACCTATGTTTTTGGTGCTTCTTAAGATATCCACTGAAAAATGGAGAGTTATTATTTTAAATCAGACACCACACGGACATCAAAACGTGATCTACCATTTTCCTATCTCTAATTAGTTAAACTGTCCGTGGTTCCACTGGATAAATTATTTAGTACTAGCTTTCCGCCCGCGGCTTCGCCCGCGTGGAACTCGGTTATATTGCGGTATAAAGCACAACTATAAGAAAACTTCTCGTTTCAAACGACACACAGCGCCATCGATCTATCATCTATCGATCGATCATCGATCGATATCGATCTATTATCGATTGATATCGATCTATCAAGCAAAGTATATTTTTGTTTTCCCTCGGGAACATCAATTTTTTTCCGGGATAAAAAGTACCCTATTCTTTAATCCGGACTTCTATCTTTATGTCTGCAAAATTTCAAAGCAATCGGTTCATTAGTTACGGCGTGAAAGCGGAACAAACAAACAAACACACAAACAAACAAACTCACTTTCTGACTTATAATATTAGTAAGGATTCAGTACTAGCACCTCATTTGCCATCGATCAAAAATGACCAACGATTCCTATTGACGATTTATGTCATAATATAGACTTAATTGCAACATTGAGCGTAACAAATCAGTGCGCAGTGACAGCCGCCGCCGGCTGCTCGTCATCGCACGACCATTACTTACGGCAATGAATCAAGGCTGTGGAACGAATAGGCAGTGTTGGGCGATGTGATTGTATTCAGTTGGTAAACACGCAGTCTGAGTGTGTACGATTGTTTCGATTGGAACGATTTAATCGGGAATATCCTCTGGCACGAGTGATGGTATTGATTGAAATGTCTATCAATTTTGGATGGGGTATTTGTAACCGATGGTGCTCTTAATTCATAGATGAAAAACTATTGAAATAAAGTGGATACACTTAAGTCTTTGTATAGAGATTATTTTGACGTGTTTTGGTCCAATTCGTGACTCATCATCAGGTGCAACGCGCCACCCCAGCAGATAGACCCGCACTGCGCGCCGCCGCTCTTTCAGCGCGTCAGCTTGACACAACTATCCACGTTTTCGCCATCACATTCACTATACTGTCAAACGTCGGGTGAAACACAACACTAACAACGGTAGTTTTATGCTTGAAATGGAGAACTAGTTTTGTTTTTTTTTTTTTCACCGAAATGGTACACCTTTTTGTGGTTAACCCTTTTGTGAAAATGCCCCAAAACGATAGCTGTTACATGTTATCTAGGATATTGTCAATCTTTTGCGTCGTTTACAAGATTAGCCGGCACATTATACGCAGCCTTTTCGAACCCAATCAGCCTCACATTGATTTATTCCGGGCACATCTGCAGAATCAGTCGCATTAAACAAGTTTGACAACCCTGGTGATTGATCGACGCGCCGGCCAACCGGTCCGCGGACGCGCCGCGACAATTGCGTGCTGTTTTCACCGCCTAGCGTCGGTTGTCGGATTTGTTTGGTGACAAATCCGATTGTTGGTCGCGCCAATCGGGCCCGACGGCAGGGCTGCCTATTTTGATCGATGGCTGTATTTGATTCGCCGGAAATTTTGTAAATGTCACAGATTTGTTGTTTGTCGTTTTTTTTTAATACGTAGGAATTTCAATATGGATAAAAAATTAAATTAATCAAAGTTTAGACTTTTAAGTTTTAACAATCACATAATCAACGGTAAAGTCTAGAAGCTAGTTACTAAACCTTAATTGAACTTCCGCAGTTCATAAACATACATACACACATACATATTCTCACGCCTGTATTCCCAAGAGGGGTAGGCAGAGCACATGAATTAAACAACTATGTCAAAATACGATAAAAGTTACCACATAGGTACTACTTAACAGCCGGTCCCGAAATCAACCTTTCGACGGTTAAACCTACGAGAGATAGGAAAATGTCAGATAAAGGTCCGACCACACCGCAGCTTAAAATCCGGTCACGCTTCGGAATCGCAGTGTCGCGTCGTTTTCGCTCCGTTTTCGCCGCGTGCTCCCCACACCGCAGCTTAAAAAACGGTGACGGTACGGAATCGCAATGACGTGCGTCACGATAATCTT
>BHDV01027420.1:19386-38283 GCA_005406045.1 Adoxophyes honmai
GTAAGATTCGACATATTTAACGGTCGCTTAAAGTAAGATCCGACGATTTTAACCTGTATATTTCGTAAATTAACCATAATATTTTTAAAAAAATTGCTGGAGATGAAAGTTACCGTAATTTAGGGTCCATTAATGAAATAAATAGAAAATGGCAGATTTGCAGATCCGACGATTTTAATAGGGACGGGCGATTTGTTGGCGCGGGACGTTCGCCAAGCCGATTAGAAACTTTGTCTGTCGAATCATAAGGTTTTGATTTAGTTTCCTCTATTTGCTGAAAGCAGATGTAAGAAATTATTTGTGATATTATTGTTTGTTATATTTGTATGTTGCGTAATGTGTTTGTAATGTAAACGTACCACTGTTTGCAAATAAACTCATCGTTCCTAGTTTGTATTACAAGTAATAAGTATGGTCCTAATTTGATTTATATTGTGTTTGGTGTGGTTGTAATTCAAATTGTGCATCACAGAAAAATGTGTATTGGTTACAGTGTAAAGGATGAAATAAAATTGATAAACCCAATTTTTTATATCGAGTTTAACTCGACTTCTTTCGGACAAACTGGTTGTAGCCATTTTTCGGGAGCAACAAGCCACAACCGGCTTTGAAATTGGGATAATTTCATGAGTTTATCTGTTTTATTTACTGTAAGTGAGATTCCCATTACTTTTATGCTAATAAAATCAAAATTGAAATCAAAATGTCAGATATTTTTATGAATTAATGTTTTTGCTGTAAATAATAAAACAGGGTATACCTTAACTGTTTAGGTAGTTAAAACAATGTAAACAATCTTGACATGTCTTTTTGTTGAAATACACACTCTAAAAATGAAAATCGTTACACTATACAATTCAATTATGAAAGTAAATGATTTTTTCATACCTAAATTTTAAAAAGTAAAGATTTCGATTTATAAAGTGTACGTTTAAATAAACACACGTCAAGATTGTTTATATTGTTTTAACTACCTAAACAAATAAGGTATAGTCGATTTATCAGAAAAATAATTGAAAGTATGTTATGATTGTTACCTCTGCCTCTGGATCGCGGTAGCGGTAGGAGACCTCGCTTTATGATGCGATGCCAGGCGTTTACAACCTTCGGGCCGTAAACTTCTGATTGGCCATTTATTTTTTAATGCGTCTCAACCTTAAGACAAGTTACGACACGTCCATCACGAGCACAAGCATAAAATACTTCTTATTTGATGACTGAAGCTGATGATTTTGTTTATGATATAACAGTAACTGTGATCTGATGCCAAAAAAATCCAAAACAATGTTGCACGAATTTTTCAATGGTCAAAGTGACAGTTTGAGTCTAAGAGAAAATGTTGCCACTTAGAGTAGAAATGGGTTTCCATTTTCGTAATAAAGTTGTAGATTTTAATTGGACTTTTATTTTGTTTTTATTTGGCATACGTATAGTTCCACCGATGGCCACTGACGCCAATTAGCGGCGCCACTGTCGCGTGTGACGGCGCCTCGCCAGACAAAGGGTGCTCGCAAAATAATAAGGAAATGACGTATTATTTTTGAAGCTACCATTTTTGCAGCTTGTTGGGAATAATAATGATGGTATTTGTCAAAGCGTTCAAAGGAGGGCTATTTCAATAATATTTGTCTTCGTAGTGGATCCTAATGACAAGGCATATTTGGTTTTGCTTTTCCGGAAGCATAATTCGATGGAAAAACGTTTCTTTAGGTTGTGACACAATATTTTAAGACCTGCGGTGGTTACCAAAGCTTTTATACTACGTACGCTTCGACATCCAATTTTTTTATGATAGTACCTACACGCATTTGAGCTGGAGTCACACACTATACTTAAGTGTAAACTGATCAAAATTAATTGAATTGGTTATCAATAATCTCTAATGGGTTTATAATCCAATTCAGATGTGTTAAAGCAGTATCTGCCTCTAACTAAGGCACATCGGCCTCGCATAGGATCATCCGGGCGCACGCTGCTGCAGCACGCACGGCCAACGATTGCGGACGTCAGCCCAACGTTTGCGGAGTTGAGCCAACATTTGCAGTGACGATAAAGTGTCGATTAGGATTATGTGAAACCCTATATTCTTTGAGAAATATATTTTTAAATACCTGTAGTTTAAATACTGTTTTAAACTTTCGTGATTTTCACACATATTTATGTTTACGCGGGACTTAATCACTCGTGACCACGGTCGCTGTAACGCGGCCGAAACGTCGAGAGGTAATTAAAAAATACCGTGATTAAGTCCCGCGTAAACATAAATATATCTGTAGTTTGTTCTAAAAATCACGATGCAACCGAGATAATTCAAGAGCTAGGCTTTTCTTCTTGCCCTGGCTAACCAAGTAAGCTGAGTTTCTGAAATTTCAAACTCTTTTACTTATACCTAAGTATAACTATCGCAATTAAACAGGGGGTGGCCGGAAATCGCCCGTCATCAAGATTTTTACCAGTAGTCAAGTAACGCGTCTGACCACTGTGATGTTTTTTCCTCGGAATTAGCATGTAAAAAAATACGAAAATCTGAAAATATTGCGTAGTCTTTTATACTCCGGCTTTTAGTCACCCGAACCACAATGCAGGTGCGTACACGCCGAGTAACGGGACCAAAGGAAGGTAAAATACAGTGCACAATGACCTGACAAACGACGACATATTTGCTTCCCACAGCTAATGGCAACTAAAAAACTGGATGCTCTTCAGTTTCAACCATAACCAAACAAAGCAAAAACGAATCACGACCGATGCATTACGAAATCACATAATTCGAATTCTCGTAACTCGTAACCACATTTTAGTAATTTGTCATTTTCGTTTCACGTTTGATTTTCATTTTAGTTTGGGACATAAATTCAACAAATCCTAATCATCATTAGTGTCACGTCATCGTTGCCATTGTGCGCTGTGACGTCACGTGCATTGTGCCGGGGCATCGGCAATTGCATTAGCGCGGTCGCGCGGAAAACATCACCCTGTGATTTGTGGCCAATTAATACATTAATTATGCTGTATTTTGCTGGGTAGGTGAGGAATATTTCGGTGTAGGTAATGTCGGTTGAATTTTAGGCACACTTCTAGATTTACAAGCAGTAGTCCGGTATACCTGAGAACCCCATTAAAATATTTTCTAAACAGAGGACCTTGTGGGAGACATATGTTTCATCGCTTTTCAAGTCATTGCGCCCTGTGTTTTGCTTACCTTACGTCCCGTACGCAAATCCCGTCAATCGACGCGTACGCATCTGCAATCGTTCGACATTGCAATGCTACGCGGTTGACTTCTTAGGGTCTCACCAAACCAGTCGACGCCTATTCGGCAAAATGCGGGTAGAAAAAGCTTTATGTCAACGCAATAAGGGCGAACAAGACGTGAAATGGCTCAGCCATTCTCGGTCGAACGAGCCGAGCCGATTGATGTCTTGTTCGCCCTTATTGCGTTGACATAAAGCTTTTTCTACCCGCATTTTGCCTAAAAGGCGGCTCAGCCATTCTCGGTCGAACGAGCCGAGCCGATTGATGTCTTGTTCGCCCTTATTGCGTTGACATAAAGCTTTTTCTACCCGCATTTTGCCTAAAAGGCGTCGACTAATGTGGGGAGACCCTAAGTCAGGCTCTTGTCTGAGTACGAAAAATAGGACAATATTTTTCAGATAAACGCAAAATGTTAAATACTTAACGATGCCAGGATCAAAAGGATCGGTTATTTTTGCATGTGACAGTTTTATCCATGTTGTGATTGATTCATTTGTATGCGCTATATTTTCTCCCACTGTGCCCAACACCAGTTACGTATCGGATTACGCGGTGCTGATTGGTTGACGCGGGCCAGCGGCCAATCAGCGACGAGCACGCGCCCATAACGGCCAATGGTCATTGATAACAAATCCGCCGATCGGTTGTTATGTTTTATTGTGTAATATTAGGTTGCTAAATGTGATTGGGCTGAATACTAATTTATGTACACTACTACAGCCTGTAAGTTGAAACGGATTTTCATTTAATTCCATCACAAAACATTTTCTCAATTTTATCTAGCTTCGATATGTCAAAACAAATGAGGCTTTGATTTTACACATATAATGTGCTTTTCCAATTTACACATACATGCCATACATACATATTCTCACGCCTGTGTTCCCATGAGGGGTAGGCAGAGCACATGAATTCAAAAATCAAGTGCCACGTTTAGCAAATTCAGGGTAACCAGATGGTCAAACGTGATATTGTCACACATTTTACACATAGTCTTCTAACCATGGTTACAGGTGAGTTCACACGTGACCGTGTGGTGTCGGATTTAGAATAATGCCTCCACATTTTCCGTGGATGACGTAAAAGACATCTAAGGATAAATAGGTGTAGGTAGGCTAGCACGCTTTCACTATTGTACTTATTAAATTAAAACCTAAAAATCCTTATCCTTACTTCCTTACTAATATTATAAGTCAGAAAGTGAGTTTGTTTGTTTGTTTGTTTGTTTGTTTGTTTGTTTGTATAGTTTGCTTGATAGATCGATATCAATCGATGATAGATCGATATCGATCGATGATCGATTGATAGATGATAGATCGATGGCGCTATGTGTCGTTTGAAACGAGAAGTTTTCTTAAAGTTGTGCTTTATACCGCAATATAACCGGGTTCCACGCGGGCGAAGCCGCGGGCGGAAAGCTAGTATTGTATAAGCGGCTACGAAACGTGAAATAGTCATGGTTTTGACAATGTAACGTTTTGTATGCTCTTCTTACCCTATTTAGGAATACAGGCGTGAGCGTGATGTTTCTATGCGGGAAATGGATTAAACCTAAGCCGCACTGACACTAATCAAAGTATAAAAACCCCTTAAATAATATCCCCACACATTTTATGCATTAATAACCGAAGTTAAAAAACTGTAAAATTATTCACGTTTCCTCTATTACCGTAAAACAATACGAAAATCCACGTACAAAGAAAACCCACTGAACTTATTTGAGCGGCTTTTCCTCAATAAAACGGTGTGTTGGATAAACCGGGACCCCGAAATAATCAGTCAGCACCTCGCCACATGGTTAATGTAAGATCCGATCCACCGCGGCACGGCACGGCGTAATGCCGCCGAGATTTCCCCCGGGCCGGCAGCCGAACCGGTTTTTACGCCTGATTATTTTCAAGTCGCGATGTTTGAGGCATTGCTTTTTTCTCGTAACGTTGAGAGGATTTTGAAGGTGGATTCTTTCGGCTCGTAAGCTGCTGGCGGCGTTTTGGTGATTCCGTGCGCTCTTGATAGAAAACAGTAAAGCAGGGACACACTGTTTAATTCTAAAACATAAGCTAAACTCGTTGACGAGCTAGACGAGGTGACAAAATTAGCTGTCGTATTCTGTGGATAATTTGACAGCTTGACGTCGAGCTCGTCGACAAGTTTAGCTAGTTGAGTTAGAGAATAAAACCGCTGAGATTATTGCAAAACTTGCTAGATGTTTCGGTGAATTGGGTGTATTGTTAATTATACTATAGCCACCGTTTTCGATACTGTAGCACTTTAACTGTTGATTTTCCCTCTCTGAGAAAATATTGTTAGTGGTTTTTGTAGCTTCACAGCGCTGTTTACATTGGCTTTGTTTTTTGTGTGTCGCAAAATATAACATTAACATCATAATTATATCCTTAATAGGGTTGATAGGGCGTACGAAATATGGGTTAAAATGTATTACTTCAGCGGTGATTTCAGTGGTGTAACTCCAGTTGTTAGAGTAAAAGTAAGGACGGTTTAAACATAAATGAAAGAGGTGTTTTAGTGACATGCTAGTCTGTCGCCTGAAGCATGCCCAAACCCATTACGCAAAATATCCCTTTTAAAAACGAAACACTTTCATCAATTTCTGTGATTTATTTCAGAAACATTCTAGGCCCAATTTAGCGTCAAAACTGTAGTTTTTATACTTCTAAAGTTAATTGAAAAGTTTTAGCTGTCGTGCTGGTATTAATACCACAAAATTGCGCGTCGTCCATCATTTCCATACGTAAAAGTTGCTTTTTACGGCTGTATTCAGTTTTATGTGTTTTGTTTAGCGTTTCACGGCGCCGATAAAACTGTGAATTGAATTGTTTTGGGGATACAAATCAATCGGAAGTTGCCCGTCGAGTGTTTCGGCTCGGGGGCACCTGGGGTCGCACGACGAGTTTATAAAGAGGTGCCTGAGTTACAAGTAAAATAAAACAGTGAGCTTTCTTTGTATTACAAACGTAAAAACTAAGATAATGGTAAGTATAAACATGATTAGAGATTGCCTTCTTGTTCCTCCGTAGGAAGTCCAATCGACCGTTCCTAGTAATTACTGGAGGTGAGTACAATAACAGATTGAGGTGATTACAAATAGCTAGCACTGGTCTTGTGTATATCCAGTTATCTTGAATAATACGCCATGATTTTAGTTCGTGAAAACGATCAATATTTACAAAAGTAAAGCTCGCCCATCATCAGGAGCAATGCACTACGGCGGCTGTAGTTAGAGGCGCATCGCGCGCCATTGCTCTTTCCGCCCGACTCGTAAGAGGTGACTAATCCTGATTTCACAGCTGTCCGGGAGACCCGTACGGGCTGTTGCTACGGGCGCCCTGAGCGCGAGCACAAATGAGGAACTAGAGCATCGTTTCACAGCGACGCGAAACGGGTCCCGTGCGCATCAATCCGGGTCGCTGTGAAACGATGCTCTAGTTCCTCATTTGTGCTCCCGCTCCGGGCGCCCGTAGCAACAGCTCGTACGGGTCTCCCAGACAGCTGCGAAATCAGCCTAAGAAAATAGGTTATGGTATATTTTAGGTGACAGACCAGCAAGCTGTCACTGCGCACTGGGGCCGCTGCGCAGCTGCCCTGCGCTAATTTATAGCGGCCCGCCACTTGACATTTATTGCGGGGGCTTCTTTTACGATAGTCTTTATCAAGCGTCGGTGAAATTTACAGCGTCGCCGTTTTTAGAACTATATACAGAAGGGTTTTAGGTTTACAGGTAATGTAAAGTAATAAGTGGCTTGAAACAAAAGTTATGTCAATATTGAGAATTCTGCTTTCAAAACTTAACGAGGTAGGTTCACTCGTTTGAGATCTGGGATGACACAGGCAAATTAACAATTAATATTCTTACAAACATGCTCCTGAGACCACTTATACACGTCTTTTTCGAGTCTACCAGTCCGGCGAAAGACTATCATTGCCAAGAATAATGCGTCGCCAGAAACTTGGTAGAGAAACAAACAACAAAATGTGCAAGTTGTAGAGACAAGACACGTAATTAAAAATACGTGTAACTAACCCATGGGTCAAAGCAACGCGTTAAACGCACGCACGGGTTTTCACGCCATCATGTGCCGTTCTGAAAGCAGAGCGGTACCGGGACGATCGCCTACGACACGCAAACGAGTCGCATCGCTCCGGCCACGGGTCAACAGCAATTTACAACTTTTACACAAACAATTAAACTTATAACCCCTCCTTTGCGTTGGGGGGTAAAAAATGATCATAATATAGAACCATCGACTGATCGCTGTTCAATCATGCGTGACGCATCGCACAGAAGACAATTGGAATTCCTCCCTCAGCTTACAGCCAATCATCGTGACAGTTCCTTGTCGTCGCCCGACAAATTGCCACCTGCCTCCATATGTCTTGCTACCCCGCGTCGTGTTTACACGCCTTGCAGGGACGCCTGTTTTAACCCCTAATGCAAAAAGGGGTCTAATGTTTCGAAGGGGTCTAATCTCTTGAAGAAATGAACTGGATTGCAAGAAATTGAAGGTTATGTTTATCGATAGTTTTTTGGTAATCTTGATCCCATCAAAAACATTCTGTAAAAAATCTACCCAAGTCTCGTTGAAGCTGCTTGTTTATCTCTAAAAAGTAATGAAAACTAGACATACTTAGTTGTGCCAAGTCTAAGGTTCCTTACTGCGATTTCTTTATTATTATAGTTAAAGTTGTGTTCCTTGGCCGTTGAACATTTTTTATACGTTAGTGGGTACAAGTCAATTTTGTTAACATGTAATGTTGCAACTACCTTGTTTGTTACGCGAGATAATAGCCCATACTGGTATGGGTAATTGGTATAAAGTGTTCAACGGCCAAGTCACTCAGCATTAACTATAATAATAAAGAAATCGCAGTAAGGAACCTTAGACTTGGCACAACTATGTCTAGATTTCATTACTTTTTAGAGATAAACAAGCAGCTTCAACGAGACTTGGGTAGATTTTTTACAGAATGTTTTTGATGGGATTTCACTTCTTTTTGTAGAAACGTGAACATATTCATTAATTGTGTTAGATTTTCTTATTTTACACATTTACTTATTCTTGCAAATTATCTTTCTTTTCTTTTTTCCGGTTTTGATCTCGTACAGTAGGAATAGTTTTTCGTATTGCCCATTCGCGGTCCTTAAATTAGAAGGTGTGTCTCTCTACGCTGGATTTTTGCTATTACAGTCGATTTTTTTATGTACCAGAGCAGCTCAGGGTCTTCATCAGATACTTCAGACCTCAGATTATTGACATCAAATGAAGCGACCCCACTAAGTTGAACATTTTTTGTAAAAGAAGCGTGTCGATCTCTATAGTAGTTTGGTTGGGCTCTTGTGTTTTCACCAGGTACTCCAGATCTTCGATTATCCTAGTTTTTACATTTTTCCCTTTATGTAGTCGTTAATCCCTAACCATGTACCAAATTTCAGCTCTCTGAGTTAACGGGAAGTACCAGTTCTATTTTGATGATCATGAGTGAGTGAGTGTCGAAAATGCGAAACTTTGCTTTCGCTTAACTTCGGAACTGAATTACCTACAGACTTGAAATTTTGGATTTTAAGTATGTGGTTATAGCTCACCAGATGACGAAAATTTCAGCGTGTTAGTATTATCCAGAGGTTCTCAAATAGGGGCCTGATAATGCCGCGAAATGGTTCCAGTAAAGGATGGTACGGCAGTGCTTGCTTTGCGCTCGACTTGGTGGGGGCACTGCCGTGCCCCCCGATGAGAATGTGTTGGTGGCTATTGAGTTAGCCTCCACTTGCAGCGTTGTATTAAGTCTCGATTTTAGTATTACTAAAAATTTCCTAATGCTAATGGCCTTAAGAATTACCTCAAGCTAATACTTAAATAAAATAGATTAGGTAATACTTAGGTACAATTTATAGATTACGTACTTCTTAATGTGTTGCTGTTCACGATGAAACATAGATGAAACATTGTCTTGGGTATAATTTGTAGGTCCATGAAGTTTATAATAATTTACAATGTAACTATTTAATGGAGTTATAGTTTTCGTCAGTTCTACATATATGAAAAGGCTTATTCAATAATCTTTGAATGGGTTTCTCTTTACAGCGAGTAAATTAATTCATGAAATGAAAAAACCGGTAAATGTGAATCCATAAGTAAATTGTATTCTCGTATGGTTGAATTCACCAATTTTTGCATTTTTTTTTATTCTCTTGTAGGTTCGACACCGCCAACCTTTTACTACTTACATTAAATTGAATTTTACCTAGCATCTGTAGCCTGCCGGCCAACTACGACTGCCCAAAAAGACTATAATGTTCCATCCATTTATTTTCCCACTCGGGTTTCTTGCTAACCTCAAAGCTTTTTGCTAGAGAACTCATTAGTTGTACACAAAACGACTACACTCTCTGTTACATTTGTATGGGTGGTTAATTGCATGTCTCTTTGATGCAAAGGATTTTCGTTAACGCTCGGCCAGTAATTTGCGAATGAGTATTACAAGCAAGTGTAAACGAAATTAATGTATTCAGCGAAGTCTGGCGACTATGATTCGCAAAATTTACGCCCATGGCGTATGTAGGAAGAGATTGGTGATTGGTTGTTTGGTGGACCAACTTTCAGGTTGGTCGGTGATTGGTTGGTTTTATTTGCGCTTGCCCCCGCATGGGCATGGGGCCTAAAATGCTATAGGCAGTTTCTTTAACTTATTTTATTTATTACTTTAATTATTTTAGTTCTACTGCCAGACAATGACACGAGTTTCACTGGCAACTAACGTGTTAAGAATCTGTTATGCTACGTTTACACGCTTGGCAAGTCTACACAAACATCCACGAACGCAAGCGTGTAAACAGGCTGATTGGCGTGGCTTGCAAGGACTTCTGTAAGGTAAAAGCGTTTGTAAAGGCTTGGAGCTTGTGGACGTTTGTCAAGTCTCGGCAAGCGTGTAAACGTACCATTATTGTATCTACTCGTTTTACCGAGAAATGCGATGTATTCGTTTGTTTCTAATATTAAAACACAACTCTCAACATTACTTTTCTTGTTACAGGTAATCCTTCAGACTACACGAAATACACGTCGTTTGATGTGTAAGTATAAAAAAACGCGTCAAGACCGTACCTACCTAAGATATTAGCCGACCGCCGTAATATCCCGAAGTTCACCGATGTTTACCGAAGTTTGACACCCTGATGAATTTAACATAGCACTGAGACAAGGGCCTGTATGCAAATGGGAAACCTTTGTGCGAGGTTAGGGACTCTCCTGAATTTAGACCTTTTGAACTTCGGAATAAAGTTGTATCGCAAATGCCCTGTTATGTTTCATACGCTGTTTTAGATTTATTCCACTTGCGTGCTTGTTTTAGACCCTGTCGAGGTTGACATAAAGACCAAATTTTATTGTTCGGTCGTGGGTTTTTACGACATTTTGAAGCACAGAGTTTTGTTATGGGACCGTTGAATACACTCATGAAAATGTTTTATTCTGATGAGTGTCATTATAATACGTGAAATGAAATTCGGAAATGTTTCTGGAATAATATACCTTGATTATGTTACTAATTGAATTTGCTTCCCATAATGATTCCTGTGAAATAATTCGGGACGAATCTTTTTAATTTACTTCATCTGTTTTTTTAACTGTCACGTATTTTATGGATGGTACAATTAGATCTTTAATTTAGCTGTATTTTACGTACATTTATCATCTCCGTTTTAGGAAACGAAGGTGTATTTGTCGTGTTAAGAAATACCATTTAAATTCCCGTTTTTTTAAGTCTTAGGTTCTTTAACTTTACTATCTCAGATAAGTGTATCCTGGTTTTTCTCGTTAGCAAAGCTTTTAGTGGATAGTTCATTAAGCAGTGAATCGGACGGTCAATAGGCTAAGTGTTAATCTCGCAATCACACTTAACCGGCGCACTCTCAGTGGCTCGTAACTTACCGAGACTAATTAAAGTAATTAGATCAACCGAGATCTTCTGAGAAACTTGTACCTGTTAAACTTACGTTCTAGAATAATCTAAGTTAATTAAGTCCTTGATAGCCTGGGAGTGTTTAATTTTTAGGAAAAAGCTCATTGTTCTAGGTTTTCACAACTCCTTATCTCAGGCTACGTTCAATCAATGGTCTAACACTGTTTAGAAAGCATCTTGCGATTTTCGATTAGCCTTGAGCTATTATTCATCGTTATCATTTGTTACCTTATGTATAGCTATGGAAGTCAATATGAGCTACATTTGTCCAGTAGTATGGATCAGAAAGAAATCAGTGCAATTTGTCTACGTTAGGCTACATTTTCGCGCTAACAAATATCTAAGTATCGATATTCATTATTAACAGTACAACTAATCTACTGAATCGATGTTGTAATCGATTTTCGATACCAATAAAGGTACACCAATTATCAGGTCAGATTTCATCGTCAGACTAGCCAACAAGGTCGGAATTTCTCGGCTGGTATTTAGCAGGGACCCTTGAGACGTTGTCAAAGGCTTTGCTGAAGGATGGAAGCGTATGCAGTGCAAAGGGGGCTTGCTACTCCATTGTTGTTTAATTAACGAATAGTATACTGGTTTAGCTCTGTGTAGGCTAAATTCCTTACACTAGGTTTTAGTTTTACTTGTGGGGTATCTCGTTATTATTTATGATACATATTTAGGATTCGTTTCTTTCTTTTTTAGTCACTTAGTTTGTATGATTTATTTTCGATAAAGCTCAAAAGACTTGCTGTAGCATTAGCTACGC
This sequence comes from Adoxophyes honmai, assembly GCA_005406045.1. Taxonomy (NCBI): domain Eukaryota; kingdom Metazoa; phylum Arthropoda; class Insecta; order Lepidoptera; family Tortricidae; genus Adoxophyes; species Adoxophyes honmai. Next base: position 31,391 of record BHDV01027420.1, read on the forward strand.
CGTAGAGGTTGCTACGAATTATATAAGTAGTTGTTACAAACTCACTAGGCTACGGTGTCGTAGAGCCTCTACGATGTTTTAAAGTGTTCGTTACGCGTACATAAGAAGGTTTTGAACTAAATCTGATTTACTTTATGAACTATTCGAAGTTTACTTGCAAAGAAATATCATGTTTCTGAGATATTTAATAAAAGACTAATTATTAATACTACTGTGTTTCCAAAAACATACGGAGAAGAGCATTATTAAAAGTATACTTTTTCTCAATTAACTTTATCATGGAGTCTGAAATAAGAAAGTTAAACTCTGCGTTGATAGCCGAATAAAAAATAAATTAAGTAACTCTTGACTTTTGCTCCACTTTCTCTAATTGACATCCCTGAGGCAACATCCATGTGCAATCATAACGCTGCCAAATACGGCTGAGAACGCCCTGTATAGGGATTAAGGCGTTTGTCTCCCCAAATTGTGTTTCGCAAAAGAATCCGTTTTAGCAAAACCTCGTCAAAACGAAGTCGGCTGCCGGCTCGGGCTAATCTGCTCGACTTCGGCTTCCGTCGGAGCCCGAACTTTGCCGAGAGATTTACCTGTTGAACCGGATTTAGCAGTTTCATGTTTTCATTAGAGATATCAAGGGATACGGATGAAGGGATGTTTAGAGATGTCCACGATGAATATATACATATACATACATCTCGCCTGTACTCCCGAATAGGGTAGGCAGAGCACACGAAATGCGACGTAGTTATATCGATACTAGTTCACGTTGCGTAGCGACTTCTAGCACGTTTTGTAGATTTTACGTTAAGCGGTAAAGTAGTGACAGGTCGCTCGCCTGTCGTCTAAAATATGCGTTAACCGTTTTCCTTAGCCACCTCTTACGACATCTACGGAAGAAATGAAGAGGTGTTATTCTAGGGCGCAGGGCAGACGACAGACTTTTGTGCGATCTAGTCTGCGGAGCAATAAAATCTCTGAATGGCGCGCAGAGAGTTTCCATTCAGAGTTTTTATTGCTCCGCAGACTCGATCGCACAAAAGTCTGCGCTGCGCCTAAACCCGACACCACACGGCCGAAAATATCTGACACATAGTAATAGAGTCGTATCAGAAATTCATGCAGCCTAATTGTGGCAGATATTAATGCTGATGTCTGTACATGAAAATAATAAATAATTAATACTATTTCTAAAGATCTTTGTGTGGACTTTTTGCTACTTTACCGACATTTCTAAAAATAACTTATTCTTGGTCTTTGTCTTATTCTTATTTGTATAATATTGAGGAACAATTTGTTAGACAGTTGTGTTAGTTTCACAACTGGTCCCCTAGTTAACTGTCTGTGAGAACCGTAAGATGCGATATGGAATTAGAGATCAAAGTTGTAAACAAACGTGTTGCCATTGCAATAAAAGCAAACGCAATTAGGAAAACTTAAAATTCAATAATTACGCTAGATAAAAATGAGTACAACTAATTTATTAGCAGAATAAAACCGTGTGAACATATGTAAACATTTAAATGAACAAAGGAAATAGCACATCATTTTTAAAACGCAAATTTGATTATTTTATAATTATGGCACTGGCAATGGTTAGAAATTGTAAACATTTGGTCCGTATTTTTATTCGTATTCATATTTATATAATTAATTGTCCAGTAAAACTGATGAATCGATGAAATATTGTTCAATTTGCAATGGACGACACTTAAAAGATCGTGGGTAGACCGCTTTTCTACCTTCGCGCTTAGCGTCCATTTTATACATCATATAATTCGTTTTCTGACATCTGTCGTGATCGAATGTGTTCCCTCCCGCTTATGCGTTCTGTTGTTGAGTTTTTGTTTGGTGTTAAGTTTTGTATTATTTCGTTATTTGTTTTTGTTTCATTGTTAAATTTGTGTTTGTCGTTCGTCTGGATCCATATGAACACAAGTATAATGTCGTATTTTCAAAAGATATCACATAATATGCAACGAATATTGCTATGAATCAATAAACTAAAAGTAGTAAAAAAAATAATACAATAATATATAAATTAGTAACAAAACAGGTTTACTACCTCTGGAATGTCACTTTGACATTGACAGTTGTTTGTCTACAACTTTGATCTCTAATTCCATATCGCATCTTAAGCTTTTGTGTAAATTGAACTAGACTTCAGAGTTAGTAGTATTTTATTATGATTACTTTTATCTTCAACTGACAGTAACAATCCTAAAACGTGAAACAGTTTAATCTTTTTCTAACCCAAACTCTTTGCTTCTCAAACTCAGCTTTCAGCTTTATTTCCAAGTGAAGTCACTGACTAAATTCATCAAAACTTTCTCCCAAACGAAACAACAAGAGTGAAACTTATTTTACTCATGACACTGCAAGTCCTAACCACTCTTAAATCAGTTAGGCAGCCCTTTTGCCCTCATTAGCATTCGCCCATCGCCCGTGCGTTATGAATTTTAACACCGCCGTTTGTTTTGTCGTTTTTTGTTTTGTTTTGTTTTCCGTCACGTTCGTCCCGAGTCGTGTCGCGCCCCGCGGCGTGACGTGTCAGATAGGCACGAACTTTCACTCCCACTCTCTGTGAATTGTTCCGTATGATGAAAGGCCGTGGGCTGTTTAATTAGTAGAAATGCAAATTGGTGTTTTTATTTTGTAAACCTACCGGTACAAACTGGGCCTGATTCGGAAATGTATTGAGATTAAAGCCTCGAATTTGACACCATCAGCTTTTACATTAATTTCAAATTTGACTTGTAATCTGTCTATTAAAGAACTTTATCTAAGTAAGTTATGACTTTCCTTGTTATGCAGATTAGCAGAAAGCGGAAAACTTTAGAAAAGTTATATTAAACACTTTTGGGAAAATTTGGAATGACACTGTTCCATTTATTCTATGGGTGTCGTAAGAGACGACCTCGGGGCGACTAAGAAAATATGTAGATTAAAGTATATATTTTAGGCTTCAGGCAACGAAATTTAAAATAGCCATGGTTTTGTCTACGTATCGTTTTGTATGTTCTGCCTACCCCATTTGGGAATACAAGAAAGATAGGAGATTGGAGTTCTGAAAACGGTAAGTGTTCAACGGCGAAATGTTGGTGAAATAAAAAGAATACACATCATTGTATCGAGATTAGCTCGACATGCTTCGGGCCAATTCTTAACCCATCATCAGGAGCAACACACCACAGCGGCGGCGAATAACATACTGAGTATTAAAAAGAAATACACAGAAAATCGTTTCAAAGACATTAGAAGCTTCCAGCCACAGCTAATCGAATCCGCCACAAACGTCAGGGCCAGTAAACAATCAAGTAACACCTCGCTGCACAGACAGAGAAGGAATAGAACTAATAAATGTTGTTCAGTCGCGCGGACAGGCTATGGCGGCGCCCGTCTGCCGATTATTAAACTTTGACGTTTTGTGTTTGCCATCGCCCCTCCTCCTTGCTCCTGGTAAACTATTACATACCAGTTTTCACTTGTTAACATACTGATTTATCCAGCCAATAGTAAAATATTGCATCTTTGGATGATGACAGTCATCTTATGAAAGAGGCGACTAAGGGAACAGGTTAAAATGTGGTGAAAGTGTGGGTAAGCTGTCAGTTGGCAAGGAGTGTCGCGGAAAGAGCGTTGGCGTGCACTGCGCGTGGCACCGCAACACCGGGGTACGTTGCTTCCGATGATGGGTCACGAACTGGCCCGAAACATGACGAGTTAATATAGATATAAAGACGCGAAGGTATCCGTTTTATTTCACTAAGAGTTTCATGTTTAAAAAAGGTCGGAATAGGTTTCAAGCGACAGGCTAGCGACCTAGTCATTATTATTCCTCATTTATCAAACTTAAAACCAAACAATTCTGCTATTAGTAACTACTAAACGTGAGATAGTCATGGTCTTGTCTATGTAAATGTATAATGTAAATGTGAAATAATAGTCACGTAACATCAGAACATCACAGAGAGGAATCTCTCGTTCGCTCGCATCACCCGATTGAAATGAGCGATATTAAATCTATTTTTGTCCTAGTTGCCGTCTCCCAGGCCCGGCAACAGTTGCCCGGCGCCGCAACTGTTGCTCGCATTCCGGCTCAGTGCACTCGGCTGCGCGATCCGCCGATAACAATGCGATGTCGCCCATTGTCGCTGTGTTATGTCGTCGGTCGCGAGAGGGAATATTATTGTTGTAATATTGTGGAGGTTATGATATCTAGTCGTTTATATACCGCCGACTACAGAAGCCGATAGTGTTAGTTACCTATATTTAAAATGGATGTAACAAAACTATAATGCCCGCATGCCTCCTCGCTGATTCCGTGTCTCCTTGTCGATTTGGAAAACGCAAGCTATTTCATATTATTCTTGAGTTTTCGGTAGTATCGATATAAATTTTATAATGCAAACATTATAAATTATAATCCTACTTACCACAGGAGTCACAGGACACATGCTTTTTAATGTAAATAATTGGCTTCTGCATTATGTCTCATTATGATTGGATTGGGATGTAGATAAAATAAGTGAACAATTTCCTTTTCTATTTCCTTTCTTTAGCAGTCTTCAAAAAACCTGTATCAAATAAGCATTCGTTTCTCAGAAAGTCAACCCACAGGAGCTACGAGTATGTGTTATTATGTTACAGCGACGCGAACACGACTCATTTGTACACGTCCATATATCTTGCCCCCGCTCTGTTATATCTCGTGTTGTGACAGTAATACATTATGTTGTTAGTAGATTATTGGCTGTTACTGTAAGAGAATTATTTTTTGTTCACGTTTCAATTATGCAGACGTTAGATTTATATAGTTTAAAATATCTGGTGTTTACTATCGGATATGCACATATATTATATTATAGACCTGTGAATAATGTGAAATAGGATCAAAGAAGAAATTTAATGTTGAAATCTCGCTAGTATTTTGTTTTACCATAATTTGACAGCTTTTTAGACATGTAGGACACTTGTTGTGTGTAGTTGTGTTGCTTGAATTTTTTTTTTTTACGAAGTACTCGTGCATGTTTAAAATAAAAGGAAACTAAAAAATAGGTTTAGGGACGCTTTAGGCAACAGGCTAGCAACCAACCTGTCACTATTAGGTATACCTTTTTTATCTGAAAGAAATTGATCTGACTAGAACTGGCTACAATGTGTGAAATAGACATGGTTTTGTTAATGCCACATTCCGTTTGTTCTGCCTACTTCATTAGGGAACAGAGGCGTGATTGTATGTAAGTACAAGTACATGAAATTCAAAATTGACTCCAGTTTTCTTTAATTAAAAGACTGAGAGCACAGCATTAATGGCGCAAGATATTTCCAGTAATTAAGTCAAACGTGAGCTCAGAATTAAATTAAACTCAATTAAACTCAAAAGCCCAAGGGTGGCATGATCGGGACTTTGTATCTCGCATAAGTTCCGAAGTTTCGAAGCAAGTGACACATGCATGAACGCAATCACTATTTCGGTCGACTCTCATATGAGAAAAGTTTAAAAAGCAACGTGTTGTGACGCCGCGAGCTTGAAGAATTTCAATGAGTGTTCTTGTACGTCGTGTTTCAAGAGTTTGTTACGAGTACATTGATTTATTTTCAAACTTTAAAAATCAATTTAGTAAATGTTGGGATCTGTTAAACGTAACTAAAGATAGGAGATACTTTTTGGGTGTTAATTTTATAATAAGTTTTGTTGGGGCAATGTATTTTTTACTTGCTCGCCTTTTTAGTTCTTCCGAAGTCTAAAGAAATTGATTACCGCATGCTTTAGGCGGCAGGCTAGCAACCTGCCACTATTGTACATCTTACATTTATTTTTAAACCAACAAATTAAACTAAAACTGGCTACCAAATGTCAAATCACGATTTGTCTAAGTAGCGTTTGGTGAGCTCTGTCTACCCCATTTAGAATGTTACATATGTGTGTGTGTAGAGGTACTTTCAATAGCTCGGAGTATCATTATTTCATTACTGCTCCCACCAATAACTCCGCGGTAAATGTCTACAGTTCTGTAATAGTTGAAGCAGCACTCTTTACAATGGCCATTTCTCGTCGTGCCAAGTGAAACTCTGCATTCCCGTGAACAATGTCAGTCTTAATCCGAGCTATGTCTTCACCAGACTATTGACCCGTGCCGTCGTAAACTATTTACCCCGCTGCAACTATTCAACTCCAGATATCATTACCAAAGTTTCTCGTTTATAATCTCCAGCGCCTCGTTCCGCGGGTAACGATCGCCCAGGGGCAAGGGGGGTGTATGAAGACAAACGATCGTATTCCTTCACCCGAGTGATCGATGGATGGGTTTGTAATCGACCTTTTAGCTCTTGTGTTACCTAAAGAGCTACAAGCGGAGTTTCATACGTTTATCAGCGCGTAATAGAAATAGGCGACCAGCTGCTTGTTACAGCCAAGTCGGTAGGTAATTTGTCTTGTATCTCTTAGTCATTTTGCCTGTTGGATAAAAATTTCAAAGCAGGCTATAATATGTGTTGCGGTGAATTTTAAGAGAAGTGTAATAAGAAGTACCTCTATAGGCTGTTTACTCCACGAAACAAATATCGAGACGTTATTTCAAACCCGAAATCATACACCTGGCAATATTTTTACAATGTTTGTGTTACTTCACGAGCTTGTAAAATGTCGCTAAAGATAAGTACATACATACATACAATCACGCCTGTGTTCCCAAATGATTATGTCTATATCACGCTTTGCAGCCATACCAGCAAGATTAGTAGGAATATAATAATTAATCTAAATTTTAAATGTTACATTTTGATGTAAAAAACGAATCCTCGCTACCCTCGGGAGAATTAAGTAAAATTCTGTACACTAAAGATAAAAAGAAAATTGCCTGTAAACCACAGTAGGTAATCCTAGCATCATC
>BHDV01027420.1:44085-67149 GCA_005406045.1 Adoxophyes honmai
CCCCCGCCGCCCCCCCCTAGCTACGCTACTGTATAAACTTAGTTATACTGGAAGTATGCAAAGCGTGAAATAGTCATATCATAATTATGGATTTTGCCCATTTGGGAACATAGGCATGATTGTATGTATCTTAAATCTGTGGTATTTTCTTTCAGGGACATAGAGAAGTCCGAAGTGAAACTGCCTCAGGCGGTGGCTCTAGTGCTGGAGCTGATCGAGGCAGCGGTCAGCAAGCAGAAGGCTGACAACCCTGGGATACCCGTCGCTCAACTCACTACTGCCAACGAGAAGCATCTGTTAAGGTTAGTTTTGTGACGTACCATACTTTCTACTAATCAAAGCAAAGGTTACTTACACTAGTGAGCAGTGTGTCCTGTGTGCTGTTGGGATAGAATAACACTTTTCCATTTCTTTTTTTTTTTTTTTTTTTTTAACAAATTTTTCATCTACGGACTCGTGGTCCGTACCTTGATGATTTTAGTCTACACTTTTTTTTTTTAGCTTTACTGTGCGCTCCGCGTAAAGACACAACAGTTTTTTTTCCATTTCTTTATACCTTATCGGTTTAGGTAGTTAAAACAATGTAAACAATCTTGATGTGACTTTTTATTTAAACATACACTTTATAAATCGAAATCTTTACATTTTACAATTTAGGTATGAAAAAATCATTTACTTTCATGATTGAATTGTATAGTGTAACGATTTTCATTTTTAGACTGTGTATTTCAATAGAAAGACATGTCAAGATTGTTTATGTTGTTTTAACTACCAAGATGCGAGAAGTGGCTGCTAAGGCACAATAGAAGAATAAATATTTTTATAAAATATTTTGTATCAATCAAAGTTAACAATCACATTATTAACCCTAATTAGCTATTCTATTAGAGTAGTACTTATGTAGTTACTTTTAATGCAACAATGTTGCACCGATCCCAACAAAAGATCAGTCATCAGTCAGTCAAGTGCGCAGGAAATATTAAAGTGCACAAACGTACGCGCAGACGCAGGTGCACTCTCTCGTCCTACCTCCCTGTATTCCGATGGAACGGAGAACCGCTACGACCAGAAGGGAGTTCGGATGCAGTGTCTGACAATAGAAATAACATCATTATCTACTGTCTCGGCCTTTCACAATGCCACGCAGATGACGTGCGTACGGGTACTGAGCGTTTCCACTCGTAGGAGATGTTATAGGAAAAATAAAGGGGTAAGAAAGGAAGGAAAAGGGGGAAAAGGATACCAGCGCTGCGGATGGAAAGGGGATGCGGCGTTGGTAGCTCGAGGAGTCCGGGGTCGCATACCCGTATCCTGACTCTAGATCAAGATCAAGATCACTGCTAACACCTACCTCAATATGTATTCCAGTCTGGAGAAAGCGCTCGTCTCAAGCAACGCCGCGACGCGCCACAAGCGAGCCGCGTGGGGCCGCGCCGCGCGCGCGCTTCACGCCTCACGCGCCAAACTGCTGCACCGCGTGAGGGCGCTCGCGCAAGCTCCCGTGACAAAACCCACGCGTGAGTATACTAGAATCTAAATATATAAAAGGAGAAACTGACTGACTGACTGACTGACAGATCGACGCACAGCCTAAACGGCTGAACGTAGGCACTTGAAATTTGGAAGGGATGTAGCTTAGGTACTGTAGAGGTGCACTAAGAAAGTGATTCCCGAAATTCCCACGGGAACGGGAATTAGCGGGAAAATCCCGTTGTACGAAAAATCTAAACCGCTTAAGTTAGACGCTTGAAATTTGGCATGCAGGTATCTTAGTGATTTTTAAGCTTAGTTGCAACGGGATATTGCGAAATTCCCACGGGAAAGGGAATTAGCGGGAAAATCCCGTTGTATGAAAAATCAAAAACCGCTTAAGTTAGACACTTAAAATTTAGCATGCAGGTACCTTAGTAAACTTAAAGCTTAGTTGCAACGGAATATTGCGAAATTCCAGCGGGAACGGGAATTAGCGGGAAAATCCCGTTGTATGAAAAATCAAAAACCAATTAAGTTAGACACTTGAAATTTAGCATGCAGGTACCTTAGTAAACTTAAAGCTTAGTTGCAACGGGATATTGCGAAATTCCCACGAGAACGGGAGTTAGCGGGAAAACCCCGTTGTATGAAAAATCTAAACCGCTTAAGCTAGACGCTTGAAATTTAGCATGCAGGTAGGTACCTTAGGAAACTCAAAGCTTAGTTGCAACGGGATATTGCGAATTTCCCACTGGAACGGGAATTAGCGGGAAAATCCCTTTGTATGAAAAATCTAAACCGCTTAAGTTATACTTTAGACCTTTAGGTACTTAAAAGATGGTAAACAATCTTGACATGTCTTTTTATTGAAATACACAGTCTAAAAATAAAAATCGTTACAATATACAATTCAATTATGAAAGTAAATGATTTTTTCATACCTAAATTGTAAAATGTAAAGATTTTGATTTATAAAGTGTATGTTTAAATAAAAAGACACGTCAAGATTGTTTACCATCTTTTAAGTACCTAAAAGTCTCTAGTATAGACACTTGAAATTTAGCATGCAGGTACCTTAGTAAACTTTAAGCTTAGTTGCAACGGGATATTGCGAAATTCCCACGAGAACGGGAGTTAGCGGGAAAACCCCGTTGTATGAAAAATCAAAAACCCCTTAAGCTAGACGCTTGAAATTTGGCATGCAGGTATCTTAGTAAACTTCAAGCTTAGTTGCAACGGGATATTACGAATTTCTCACTGGAACGGGAGTTAGCGGGAAAATCCCTTTGTATGAAAAATCTAAACCGCTTAAGCTAGACGCTTGAAATTTAACATGCAGGTACCTTAGTAAACTCAAAGCTTAGTTGCAACAGGATATTGCGATATTCCCACGGGAACGGAAGTTAGCGGGAAAATCCCGTTGTGTGAAAAATCTAATCCGTTTAAGTTAGCCGCTTGAAATTTGGCGAGCAGGTACCTTAGTAAACTTCAAGCTTAGTTATCACATGATATTATGAAATTCCTACGGGAACGGGAGTTAGCGGGAAAATCCCGTTGTATGAAAAATCTAAACCGCTAAGTTAGTCGCCTGAAATTTGGTAAGCAGGTACATTAGTAAACTTAAAGCTTAGTTGCAACAGGATATTGCGAAATTCCTACGGGAACGGCAATTAGCGGGAAAACCCCGTTGTGTAAAAAACATAAACGACTTAAGTTAGACGCTTGTTTGGCATGCAGGTACCATAGTAAAGTTAAAGCTTAGTTGCAACAAGATATTGCGAAAATCCCACGGGAACGGTAGTTAGCGAGAAAATCCCTTTGTATGAAAAATCTAAACCGCTTAAGTTAGACGCTTGAAATTTGGCATGCAGGTAAGATGGAAATAGTCGAAGGGATGGAGAGTGAGTGATATAGGCTACTTTTTGTCTTTTTATAATCCATCACTTCTCTAAAATGAGGGATGTAAAGTATTTAATATGGAGCATTCCGCAATTTATCAATGTTTTCTATGTAGCATATATGTCTAGAATCTTTTATCCTATTCCCAAATTGAAAGACATATACGATATCGAACACAGCAGCGTATTCAAAAAAATCCAAGATCTCTTCTGTGACATTCCGTACTTAATGCGAGCGAAGCCGCGGGCAAAAGCTAGTAGTATAGTATTCGGCAAAAAACTAGGCACGATTTTAGAGAAAGAGTTTTTCTAGGTAAAAGCGATGCGTAAATTACTCTCCCTCTCTCTTTCCTTCCCTCCCCCCTCTTCCCCCCTCTCTAAAATCGTGACATCTAGCTGAGTACTACTCAGTACGACGACTCGCACGTCCAGTCGCGTGCGAGAAAGATCATGGCACTTCCCAAGAGTGAGAAAATGACGGTGATATGGCTGATGGGGTCGAAAGCTTGAGCAAGCGCAGCGTAGGACGTCCACTTCTGTATTTCATTTTCTTAACAGCGGTTCCGTATTATTTAGCCAAAAATACAAAATTAGTGATTCACTTTATTTGCAACTGTTTATACAGCAACACTACATGGTTTATTTTTTTAATACCAGAACCTCCTGCCACCAATGCTCAACCGGCGCCGGCTGTCGCCACCAAGCGGAAGGCTCCCGACGATGCCGATGAGGATATCAGCCGCCTCAAGCCCGACGAGAGGGAAGCCAGAATCGTGGAGACTCTGCAGAGGTGACTATCTTTACAGCGAAATTCCTGACTTCCAACCACTCCCATGACATTTGATACACTGTCACAGCTGTTTCCAAATGGGTTAAGTACAGTCGAAGAATTTGATAACTGTGCCACTTTGTACCTTTTTACAGGAAATTTTACTGTGATATACCATGTTATCTACTAATCAAAGCAATATGAAACTTATTATGAACAGGTTTAAAGTGGCACAGGTATCAATTTCCTTGACTACATGAAACGCGTCACAGACAAAGCCGAGACACGATTCATAGCCACTTTCAGCGTCATTTCAGGTTTAAATAATGTATTTTTTTTATTTTTGTACAATTTTTTCTAGGAAAGTTTCGTTTTTTTTTTTCACTATTTTTTATGCTGCTTTTTTCCAGTAAGATTTTTCTGCAATTACAATTGACATAGAAACCATCGTTATAGCTAGTATTTAATTGATTTATCGACTTGTTTCAGGTTAAAGGTGTTGATAGATGATCGCAAGCCGAACATGATGGCCAGTTACCAGGCGGAATGCGACCGGGTCCTAGAAGAAAGGTAAACGAAATGCAAAATTAATATGTACGAAATCTTTGCCAGTTCTCAAAGTCAATTAACACTGATCAGGGGAAAATAGTTTGCTGATTGACATGTAAACATGTCCACGAGAGTTGAAGTGAATGGATACACACGAATACATGAGGAAAGGATTGTATCAAAAGGAGAAGTGAAATGAACGAGTGAATCTCAAAATCATGCCGGTTATTAAAGGACATGATCTTGTGTGCGTGACCTCAACTCTCGTAGACCTAAGCATATCTCTGAGACATTTAATGAAATCTGAACAAAGCTTTGCTAAAGATAAATTCCGAAAAACTCTTGAAGTGCAAGCCATAACCCTGCGGCTGACCACTTCAAATAGTGAATTGAAACGGATCTACTCACGTATTTACGTCGAGGATTCGTGACCTATCGTCTGTGCGCGTCTATCCGCTGCCCTGGCGCGTAGCTTCAGATGTCGGGTCACGAGTTTGTCCGAAATTTGTTGAGCTAATTTCCAGTCTCAGGGTATTTTAAAATCATGTCCACAGAAAGAAACTCCAAGTGGCGTCCGACGGGCGTACGATAGAGAAGCGGCTCCCGAAGCGGCGCTTCCCGTGGTGCCCGCGCAGCCGCGCGCTGCTGGCCCGGCTAGCCCGGCTCGGGGGCGCCGAAGCCCCGGCGTTACTCCTGCGCCGAGCGTTGCCACTCTTCCCTTCCGGCTTCGTGAGGATGCCCACGCTACTGCGACAGGCCGAGTGAGTCTAAGGCATCAGCATTTCAGCCATGAGATGACCAGGCTGGGAGCCCAAGCCCCGTCGTTGTTGCTACGCCGGGCATTGCCGCTCTTCCCCGCTGGCTTCGTGCGAATGCCCACGCTACTGCGACAGGCTGAGTAAGTCCAAGGCATCAGCATTTTTGCCACATTGTAGTTGATTTAAACTAAAAATAGGCCAAAATAATAACTTAATGCTAGGTATGTGTACAATAAAATAATCCAATTCTGTGTCAAGCAGCACCAAAATAGCCGCACTGCCGATTGTCGGTGCGACCCCAGTAACTTAAAACTAACAGAAAATTAACATTTATAATGTTGTAACAATCTCAAATTCACCTATGAATTTTATTTCATTATTTTACTGCTTTTATACTAGTTCTGCAAAGCAAAACAGATCTTTCGTGTAATCATTGTACTGCCTATTACACCCTAATCAAACTATCTCCATATTAAACTTCTCCGTTCCAGCCTCAGCAAAGAACTAAAAGTGTCGGATGTGAAGCGGCAGCGCTCCACATCGCAGGCCGGTCCCGTAGCGGCGCCTACGCCTGCCTCCGATCACATCACCTTCCCAAGCTCACTCACAGTCACCACAACTCTCCGACCCACGGACACTGAAGAAGAGAAAGAAAGAACAAAAGTACCCTCTGTCTTTGGATTCCCACTAAGCAAGGAACTAATAGTAGAGACTCCGGATAAAAAAGAAGCCACAGACAAAAGCAAAGACGACTACGTTCCGAACAATATAGGTAGCATAACTATTACACCTGTAGTCAACGCACAGAAGGAAAAGAAACCGAATAATGTAGCAGTTACAGATAAGAAGGAACCGTTGCTCAGAGTAAAATCCCCCGCTATGTTGAACGAAATGGCCAAAAAGGACAAACACAAACCTAAAGACAAACCGTTGGTCAAAGAGAAGAGAGTCGACTCTCCTTTGCATGTGGACACGAATTACCAGCTGAATAAAAAAGAACCCACTCCTAGTCCGACGTTAACGAAAGAAGAAGTCACAAAGAAGCAGTTAGAGCATATGAGAGTAGCGGAGAACAATATACCCAGGCCTGCGTTAGTTCCTGTCCATCATTCTCCAACCTTTGCGAAGCCGGACAAGAGACCTCCCGAAGTTAAAAAGAAGAAGGAAATCGTAATCATATCAGACTTGGATCCTTTAGGGGATATACAACCGGAGCCTGTTGTGGCTGTCGATGACAGCAGCAGTGACGTGGAACTGATAGAGGACTCTAAAAGTGAACCTAAACGTGAAAAGTGTGACACAGTGCCTTCAAAAGACAAAGTGAGTGTTGATTCTAATCACAAGAAGGACGCGAAACATTCCTCTAACCCCAAGGAGCGTGCGAAGGACAGGCCGGACAACCATCGCAACGAGAAGGTAGATGAATTGCCGGAGGACGATTTTAGCACGGTCATGAAGAATTTGAAGGAAATGGAGGTGAGATATGCTTCATTTATTACCATTATTAATGTACTTTCATTTTTAAAAATGTGGTACAGTTTAAAAAAAAACATGGTTGTAAATTCTTCATGTAAGGAAAAATAAATGTCACATTTGAAACTTTTAAATGAAAATGCTTACAAGTAAATGCTCTCTTCATATAAACCAATACATTAGCTTCTTTGAATGCTTGTATCCTCAAATGTTATGTAGGTAATATTGCTATTTCTTTCATGTATGTACATAAACATCATGTCTGTATTACAAAACCAGATCTATTTCACATTAAGTAGCTAGTTTAGGTGTGTTAGCGTTATGTAACAAATTTAGGTTGACCGTTAGACATAGGGGTATAATAGCTTAGTGACAGGTTGCTAGCCTGCCGCTTAAAGCTTGCCTATATCCTTAGTTGCTACGACGTTTTGGTAGAATTCTTGTTTCCTTTTTATTTAAAAATCTATATTCATTTGGCTGCGAAATAAGGCATTAAATGCCAATTTTGGCCATTTTTTTCTGCTGAGTAATTTAGATGTTTAATTGACTAAGTACACTTTTTTTAGTTTCTAACAACAACATTTTAACGTTACAGCATTCACAAGAAACCCCAAAATTCAACAGTTTCGGAGGAGTGATAACCAGTGGTAAGTATATCACAATTTTTACATCACAATGTTTATTTTGTTGCAAAAATCTCTTTTGAGAACAAATACTATGCTTCTTTGGCGTTAGAGTTAGGTGCTAACTCAAATTTTTCTTCAGCCAAGCAGGGGAAGTCTTCCAAAGCGCCATTCGGCTCGAAGAATGCTATTTTCGGGGACGGTCGTAGCGATAGAGACAAATTGTAAGTTTCTCTCTCCTGCCTTAGCACTTCATGCTTGGCTGCGTAGACAACATCGCCTCTGGGTCCATGTCAATCATTTTAGACGCTTCAGCACATAGGTTATTCTCGATTTAAGATGTGGTTTTGTTTTTGTGGTTGACTAAGAAATTCTTTTGTCAAGTTAAGAACTGATGACCTCATGAGCATTTTCCATTTTGTAACACTATTGTTCTATTTTACATAGTTATCTGCAAAACTTCAACATCAACAACCCTGCACGACTAAGTAGCTAACATCATAAAGAACATTTGTTCAGTGAGTTTTATCGTAACTCAAAACATTACCTTTGAGCTTTTTTTTAGCTGTTGTGACATTAAGTCTATTATTGTACCCAACTCAGCTTCAAAAGAACTAATTTGTGTATTGTTGCCTAAGTTTTAATAAAAAAAAACAGTGATAGTATGTTGATTTTGGACCAGACCTTTCTTTTCAGATGTCCATGTTAATAAATTGCTTAACTTAGCTCATCCGCGACCTTAGGTTTAAGGTCCGAGGTCTAAGGTCTAGGTGAGCAAAATTATTGTAACCTGCTTGAGTATGTTCTTTGTATTTTACTGCAGGAACCGCATAAATAAACAGTTTCTTAGTCAACTACAGTATACAATCGAATCAAAAGCATTATTTTATTTATGCAAAGGTGCTCTATTGCCCGTCTTTTATTTGGTAAAACCCATGATTGCCAAATATAATGCGCCGCAAGAATGTGTGCAGTAATTTATACTAAATAAGGCGTCATAGCAACCACAATATATTATGTAAAATACACGTAAATAAAATTCGCTAAGTATTAACAAAACTGCAACATTATTGAACATAGGTAAATAATACTAATACAAAAGCACTGTAAATATTATTGGCAGTTAATCGGGTTTCAATATACCAGGGTCGTTGACTTGTTACTATCATCATTATCAGCCGCTGATTGTACATAAGTGTGCTTGGATCCATCATTCATATGTTATTCATTGTTTTATGGTCACATAATCATTTATCATTGTGTTCTAATCTTTTATCTTATCCGTTTTCGCCTAGCTGATTGAATTTTCTTGTCCTACTAATATTGTAACCATGGAAGTTTGTATGGCTGGATGTGTGAATGTATGAACGTTGATACGTAACATATTATAATCATGTCTATGTCCCCAAACGGGTTAGGCGGACAATAATGTGGGTTGTGTAGGTTGTTATCGGTATGTCTCTCTGTGTCTAATCTGTGGTACGATAGCTCTACGGGTGAACAGATTTGGAAGCAGGTTTTCTACCGACGGGTGTTTTATTACAAGCTTTTATTTAGCTTCTTATGTTTGCTTATTTGTCTGTAATGAAATCTTGCAAGTTAAATATGACTTCCCGGTTACCTTTTGAGCTGAAATATACACTTGTGTAAATCGAATGACAATACAATATTCTGGTGGTGGACCTTTGGTGGCCGAACCAGAACTGTTTCCGATGGAGAAAACTCTTCAATAGTTAGTCTGATTGACTTGAAATCTGATGCACGTAATTTAGGATGGATGACAATGAAGTACAGTTGGTATAAAGTGCAGACAGTAAAAAAAGCTTGTATCGGAAATGAAATTTTCGTTGGTTAGTTTTTTCTTAACTAAGTTTCTATCGGGTCATCCCGTCATCTCAGAAATTTAGTTTTTTTTTCTGTTTCAATTAGACCCTTTCGGTTCTTTGGTTTTCTACAGGTACAATGTTTGTTTCAGCACAGAGCGAACTTCTTTGAACAAAATGGATGGATGTAAAGTCGTCACAGGTGAGGATTGGACTCAAAATGATACTAACACGATTGAGTGATGTTACCTGTTCTAAAAATCCTAAAATATTAATTTGCATGCAAACTGCATAGGTGCGTCTAAAAATCATGCCGCTTCACACACTCTTTATGTATGTCACACATTCTGATTGTCACATTGCCATGCCATCATTAGCCGGGTCCACAGTAACCGAGCCGCGTTGCGAGCATATTGGTGCGAATTTAGCCTGAGAATGAAAAATGCCTCTTGCGCTTGCCTTGCTATGCAGCTCGGTGGATCCGGTAACATTGCCTCTGCTTTGCTTTATGACTAGTTATTAGAATAGAGTGACTATTTTCGTACTAACGTGCGTTCCTCTAAAACAGTGTTTTTGAACCCTGTATGAGGTCAGCTTTTGAAATTGAGCAAAAAAAATTGCTGAATGCATATTGTAATCCTAAATAGAAATACCGAAAAGAGGAACTATGAAAAAGGTTGAAAAACACTGCTCTAAAATATAGGTGGCGCTGTATGATAAGACGAGTGAAGATTTCGTGACGTTAATATTATTAAGTTTGTCAGTTTATCCTCTTAAGACCCGCAGCGCTATTGTCTAACGCACCAAATATCTACATCGTTTTTCATTTGACAGTTGAAACCAAAAATTGCTTTGAAATTGTTTGAAAATGTTTAAATTTCAGAGCGATTTTTTGTTTCAACTATCAATTTAAAATCGATTTAGATTTTTGGTGCGTTAGACAATAGCGGTGCCGGTAGCCTAACCTTAGTACAGTCAGCAACAATGATGTCGATACGGATAAAGTGCCAAAAATGTGCAAACACGACCTTTATGTTGAGACCATAAGAATGTCACCTTGACCGTGCTGTGTGACTGTTTGTTCCTCACTGTACAAAGTGTCAAAGGGAAGTGTGTGTGACATGAAGCGGCGATTACATTGGAGTCGTTCCCCTAATGCTGACGCTGCATGTGCACGTGTTGTAAACTACTTCGGTCACTGTCTGCCTGCCGACCGCATTCGCTCAGTCTGCCGTGGCAGCTGTCGTTCATGGAGCATGCGGCAAACAAGTCACTACCACTAAGTAATTGCCACTTCAGGCTTCAATTTTGACTAGTGATTTTTTTGCATATACATACTCACTGTATTTTGTTTTAACAATTTTCTTTCTATTTCCAGGTTAATGCTCTACCACAACCGCAACCACAAATGAAGAGAACGTAAACTTTGGAAGCGGTCGTTTTAATATATTATATACTATAGACTATTTATTCCATACCGAAGGTAAGCCCGGGCCTTTTGGGGCAATGACAGTCACGGCTAGCCTCCTGCGGCCCAGTGTCCTATTTAAAGGACATACAGTGGTGGACAGATAATTAGAAACACTCCATACAATCACGAAAATGTTAACATGAACTAGCGGTAGTAGCAAAAGAAACGCAAATAATTAATAATTAATTAAGTAGCGATGTAGCCACAACATTAAAATATGCGTACAATAAAAAAATACATCTGAATTGTATAATTTTAGTGTAAAATGAGTTTATTTGTTGATAACTTGAATTTCCGATACTGGCTGTTTGGACACATAATTAGAAACAGGGTCACAAACATACTTTTTTATTTTGAATAATAAAAAAAAACCTTTTTATTACTCTTTTGGCGGCAATTAACGTCAACTTCAGTTACAACAGCAGTAAATTATATTCAAAATGGGAAAAAAATAAAAGTTATGAGGCGTCAACTCGCTAAGTAATTGTAAATGCGAGTTTGGACCGAAGGGGACATCTAAAAGAATCGTCAATCACTTAGGATGCACCATGAGGAGGTATTTCATACCATCGACCATTGCAAAAGACATGGAACTACTGAAAACCAAATTAGAAAGGCACGCCCAAAGAAAACATCGCCCAGAGAAGATTCGCTTATCGTACGGTAAGCGAATCTTCTCTTGAACAAGACCCGTTTATAGGCTCCAATGAAATTATAAATGAGGTTTACACATAACAGTACTCCAAAAACGTGAAGTGTAGACTAGTACCCAGTCAGTTAGATGAAGCGAAACTGTTTGAGGGGGTTTCCCGAAAGGTACCGTACCTACAGAACAACATAGAGATGAGATAATTAATTGCGAAAAAATACAGCAAGTGGACAATATAGGAATACTCAGATAAAAAGTTTTATTTTCAGATGAAAGTAAAAATAATATGGTAAATTCTGACTGAAAACGCTACATTAAACGTCTACCAAACCATGGTTTCAATAATAAATACACAAAAGTATGGTTAAGCATGGTGGTAGAAACATTTTGATTTTAGTTTCATCTGAAAGTAAAACATTTTGTCTATTCCTGAACTGTCAACTTGCTGTATTTTTTCGCAAATAATTATCTCATCTCTCTTTACTGTTCTGCAGGACCGGTACCTTTCCGGAAACCCTCCTATATAGTTTCACTTCAACTAACCGACTGGCTACTAGTATTCACTTCACGTTACTGGGGTCATATGACGTGAAAACCTCATTTCAAATTTCATTGGAGCCTATGAACTGGTCTTGTTTAGCAAATGAGTGAATCTTCTCTGGGCGATTTTTTTCTTGCGTGTGGCTTTCTTATTTAGTTTTCAGTAGTTCCATGTATTTTGCAATGGATCTGATAGCATTCAAAGTGGTCGACTATGTGTTTTCTATGTCCTCTTTCGGTCCAAACACGGACTTACATTTACTTTGCGAGTTGACACCTTATAACTTTTATTTTTCCCCATTTTGAACACAATTCACTACTCCCCAAACTAAAGGTGATATATAATTGCCACCACAAGTGTAATAAAAGGGTTATTTTTAATTATACAAAAGAAAAAAGTACCCTGTTTCTAATTATGTGTCCAAACGGCCAGTAACGGAAATTCAAGTTACCAATGTATAAACTAACTTTACAGCAAAATGATAATATTCTGTTGTCTTTTTTTCGTTGTATACATATTTTAATGTTGTGGCTACATTACTGCATAATTAATTATGCCTTATTTATGTTTCTTTTACTACTACCGCTAGTTCATGTTGGTTGTTTACGTGATTGTATGGAGTGTTTCTAATTATCTGTCCACCACTGTATGTCATAATAAAGTGGAATTCTACATTATGACACTAAAGTATCGAATTTATATTATGACCTAAATATGATGCTGGGAGGTAGGAGGTGAGGGGATAGTGAATATTAAATTAGCGATCGGCGAATGAGCACGACTTTTCCCGAATGTTTACGAATGCAGCGCACAAACGCTCGGACGCGGTAGTCTATAAATTGAAGGCTTAAGGTGCGCAGAATTGGCGATAGCGCCCTCTTGTGTAACTTTTGAGACTTAAAGAGGGCCGTAGTAGCCCGAAATAAAAAGTGGACTAAGAGCGTTTTTAGTCTCACGCTCTGAACTTTCACGCTGCGGATCGTACGCAGGTTTGAGATCCAGTTTTTTACGGGTTGCGTCACCGTATAGATTTGTTTAAAAACGATTGATGTCAGAGGAATATGTCGCTTCCATACTTTACAAAATGAGCAAATCCGCGTGATACTAAAACACCCTTAGTCTGGATTGAAATTAATGTAAATTTAGGGCATCTAGAAAGATATCGAAGTAGGCGGTAGGCAAAGTTAGAGTATGTGGCCTAAAATCTGATATTGCTCCAAAATGACCGGGCAAGGCATGCACGGTGATACCAACCTTACTGATCTGTTATTTTACATTAGGTTTGTATAGAGCGCTCTGTATTTTGTATAGATGTAATTTAGTTTTTTTTACTGTTTGCCCCTCCAGTGTTACTGCTCCATGTGTATCTCTGTCCCACATGTTTTGATGAACTCGTACTATAGTAAAATGTTTAACCTTTCGTGATTCTCACTCATTTTCGGGCCTATTTCCTTTTTATTCTCAATATTGAAAAAAAAAAATGTTTTTCCTACTCCGAATCAAGGGCTCAATGGATACCGATTATCAAAAAAATTTCCCCGAAAAATCCACTCTGTTACTTTTTTCACTCAGTCACAGGTCTCGGAGAGGAATCATAATTTTTTTATGAAAAATTGGAGACTTTTTCATAATTTGTACCGAAATAGCCCACGATTCTATTAATGAAAAACGAATATTTATTGATATCAAGAAAAGGAATGGTTTGTTGTAGCCTTTGTAAGCGTCAAAGATTAATTTCCCAAACCGGAGTGTGGACCGCGAAAGTGTTCATTGAAACTGATTATGATTATTAAAAAAAAAAGATTAATTTAGTTAATTATAAAAGACAATTATTTTCACTGTTTTCTTAGTGACATTACGCTTAATTCTGTACATCACAAATTATAAAATATCTTAGAAATTTATTTTAAGTAATGAACTCTTGTAATACTAACTTGACACCAAAACTGAACTCAGTATGTTTTATTCCTTTCGTCTATTTTTTTTATAAGTCTTAAATATTAATTTGTATATATAAGGCACATGAAATATTCTTGTAAGATGTTGCTTTTGTTTTTCTTTGTAATTTTAATTCTATTCTTTCTAAGGAATATCTGAGACAACTTTATGACTTATTTTTTATAATGGATTGCACTGATCGCCATTACAATGAAGCTATCACTGTATGTTTACTGTCTTTTTAATTTTGTCTTACTGTATTTTAGTTACAAAATGAATTTACTTAAAACAATGTCACAGAATCAAACCTTCATACATCTTTGTCGCATTGAGGCACCGGTAGCTTACTTTGATTTCTTAAAATGTTACCAGCATGATATTCTTCCATGTAAATATTTAAATATATTTACGTAGTCTTTACATGACAAGTCGGTAAGTGTACTAAGAAAATGGCATGACATACGCACGTCATACACTTGAATTTGCCAAAAATTTATTTATTACAAGTATTTGATTAATATCTGAATATGAAAAGGTAAACCTTTCTTAAAAGGTGGCCAATGCCTTAGTAGACCAAAATAAATTATAACTCTACTTGATAGGCTCAAATATTAAATGACTGTTGGAAATTGGCTAAAACAACATAAGACCAGTTTGAAAGGTGATTTTATTTAGGAAGTAAGTTTTAGTTGTATGAGATTTTAGATATTTTGAGACTGTTTTGTTTAGAACACCGATAAATGAGCTAGATGTATGTTGGTTCAACTCTGTAACATATTTTACACCTTTTTGTAATGGAGCAGTAACTGCATGCAGTATAATGTATAAAATTACAATAGAACACTTAATTAAAAATGAAATTTATATTTGAAAATGCTATTCCAAATTTTAGCCTCGACTGCACTTGACTTAGTTTTTATGCCTGTTGTGTTACAGCTTATGGTATTAGAGCCACGGTAGAACGAGCTCTAATAAACGGAGATAAGGTCAATTATTGCCTGACTCTGGGAGTTGCGTGGCCCTTACGCAAGTGTAATCTTGGCCGGTATGCCCGAATGTAATAATTATGAATAAATATTTATAATGAATAGAGATTCCTGTGTTTTGAATGTTAACACCCAAAATTTGTTAAAAAGCAGCGATAAATCTGGTAATTTTGATTTCTTTGGTGGGAAAAGGGTTATAAAAAGACGAGATGTGTGTTTATTAATATTTTTTTATTAATTTCACAAAAGTATTCATTAAAAGCCACAGTTTGAAGGCTTTTAAGCTGTTAAAGCGATGACAGTATATAACATTATTCCCATTGTTTATATTTCCAACAGTGAGCTAAAAAACAGGGATTCCGAAGCTAACTAACCAACTACATATAAACGTTTACATTTTATAGAAAATATTGACATATACTTCATCTGATAAAAGGCAGTCGAAGCTTGCATTGTCACATCTATTGCGTCTAGCGGGCCCGGGGGCTGTTTCTCGGAGCTCAGTAATATACTCTGCAAACTAGAAGCACGCTCCTCGTTTTGCGCCTAGGCAGCCCATCGTCGGCTTCAAGTTTTGCAGAAGTTCTGATGCAGTAACTTCGTCAAACAGCCCCCTTTAGCAGTACCTCCCAGCTTTTAAGGCCCTTTAAATATCAATTTATATTATTTTGTATAAATAATGTTTTTTTTTTAATTACTTAACTTTAAAGTGTGATTAACACTATTTTACGTATAATTAGAACAGCTCAGTGTATTTTTTATACTGACATAGGTTTTATATAAAGTGAGAAGCGACACTGATTCTAATATTTGAAATATACTTTGAAGCTAGTTTGTGATCTCTAACCCGAACGCCTTATTCTAGTTCTAGGAGATGGAAATGACCTTTTGTTAAATAAAACAACTTGTGTACACCGTGGGTAGAAAGTGTAGAAAGCAAATATTAGATATTTTGGAGTTCATGATAAGATAAAATAAATAAAGTGCCTATAGTCACCAAAAGGTGCTTGGTATGCAATTTTGTAAGTTCATTTTCGACTAAACGTTTCGTTAAACCTAATAATACACGTTATGAAAAGGTCATTTCCTCCCCCGCTTTATATAGATAGGTATCTTATTTGTTGTAGTGTTACAGACACACAAAAAACGCTATTATTACTTTTATATTTTACCCTTCTTGTCACATTTAACTTTGGAACTCGTTTGGGAGTTAATTCGAAAACTTGTGGGTCCCAGTACGCTCTATACGATAAACATTCATCTCACCATTTCAAAACAAAAACCAGTTCTTAAACTTGGCGCCAAAAAATCGCCCGAGCGGCCATTTTGTTGGTCTCTGGGATGCAACCAAAATGGCGGCTCTGATTCAACACTATTAGGGTGCGTTCATTACTTTTTGCTACAATTTTGATTAGGAACGCGACTTAATTTATTATATACTGTGTAGAAATACAACTGTAAAAAGCTCAATGTGTTTACAACACCCTTGTTAATGAGGTTACAGATTATTTTGTCTCGACTATGTGGGTGTTTAAATAAATATCTAACAAATCATACTCCAATATAAGCTTACAAGTTAAATTTTTAACATACATTGCGGTGTCATACCAAAAATATCTTTCTTTTGCAATTAAATTCACACAATTTATAAACTTGTACAAGCCTAAGCAAAAATAATATCTTTTACTATACAAATAGGGTCAAATTTGACTATGCTACGCCCAACGTCGGGACAAAGTATAGTTTATAACCGAATGAATTCTTATCTCTAGTTCATACCGTGCTCGACAGATTTGATGATGCGACGCCTTTGCAAAGCCACTGCAGCTGCAATAGTTCCGGCTATCTTATCGTCTCTCGCACTAGACAACTCTTATGGAGCGACAGAGATAGAGCTACGCCGGCTGACCGACGTGTCTTTGCAAGGGGGCTAGCAGGCTAATTCTCCAATAGGCTTGCGCATACTAGTTCGCGATCAAGAGCGGTCAGTTTAGTTCGCTGCTCTTTGGCGAACTAGTTCGCTCTTCTAGTTCGTCAGCTCCCATTCCGCACCGCTCCAGAGAAAACTAAATCGTTCGCCGTCTCAACTACTGCTACTGAACTGACAAGTTCTTTTCGTTCACGTGTCTTTGGTTGTTTCGAATCAAAATAAAACGATAATGTAAATTTAAAAAAAATTAAGTCGCATTTCTATTGTAATATTAAAGCAAGTTACAAAGGTTTAAAACGTTTAGTAAAATTTTTTACTTAAATTAGAGAATAAAAACACTTTTTCATTTAAAATAAACATAGCGTGTACGGACACACATGTACATGTAATGTACCTACATAGTAGTCAGACACTACAGACAGATACAGACAGAGCAGAGCGCGCGGTGTTGCACTCTTGTTCGCTTTTTCTGTGAAGTGAACGAACGAACTATAAAGCGAGGGATTTGAGAACTAGTTCGCGTAGTTCGTTTATGGGAGCGATCTGTCGAACTAGTTCGTTCGCGAACTACACAAGCCTATTCTCCAACGAACAACGAGCTGTCCATTCGTGTACCAGGTAAACTCGAATCTGTCACATTTAGCTCACACCATTTAACACATCAATATTATCTACCCTACAACTAAACGAATTCCATTGTTTACAATTATTTACAAACTCCACAGGGTCATTTATTAATACTTTTATTTTAACATTAAACCTAAATATACAACTAAACAAGCTATTATTTGGTGACGGTCGAAGTCACAGAGGGGTTAGTTAATTTTTAAAATTATGGCGTCCAATTTACAAAAGCTTTAATGAACTACTATGGACTAGGAGTGTTATAGTTTAAGTTTAGGAGCTAAAGCATATACAAATCTACCTCAAACCTTTTGCCTAAAGAAAGCCTTTCTGGCAGTCCAATTTCGAAGAATAATGTGCACTGATACCCCCTGACGTGATTTGCTTTCACGTGACAACTCGATGCGATGAGAAAATGTGACCACCAGCTTTTTTATTTGCTGTTAGCATAAGCGCGGCTTTAGCAATGTTATTTTTATGTTAGACACAGTTTGAGGCATGAAAAACCTAATTTGCGATCTCTGATTGCGCCGAAAGTCATCGAAAGAAAGTGAATTCGTCTCATTTGCACTTGATGAGTTGTAAAGAAAAATGTTTCTAAGACACTGAAACAGTAAAACCTAAGAACATGCTTTTCAAAGGGAGCTAGAGATTTTTTGACACACCCAAATGGCTAAACAAATCTATGCTTAAAACAAGTTGTAAATATTACGTAAACTTTAATTTTTGAGATCAATACCGAAGAAATATTTAAAATACCCTCCACTTTTTTTAATTTAGTTAAATTATTTTATTTTAATATTGTTAGACCCGGCCCTGACTGAAATCATCCTTTTAGGCACACGGAACGAATGACAGTAATATAATATTGTACTTACTTAAATTAACATTTTGTCGTCAAAAGTACTTAACTGGGACAGAAAAGTATCTGAAAAATATTCATTTACTACCTAGGTAAATCGCTTTTCATTTCATATTATTCCAAAATTACTATAATTTTGTAGCTTTATATTTACGTCATGAACACTTCTTTATGTTACTGCACTATTATTTGTATGATATAATGACACTTAGAAGCTGACTTTTGACGCATTATCTAACATTCTTTGACATATACCTATTGTGTAGTTGACATTATCCTATTTTCCAAAGCGGAATCCTAATTCAGAAAATAGGTGAGTTCAATTCAATACTAATAAACATTTGTTAAGTTATGGACTCTGTTTTACTGACAAAGAAGATTAAATATGCGCCAAAATACGTAATTCGGTATGCTATGACATTGACATACAAAAACTAATAGATATGTATGTTGTTGCAGTCTGTAATGGGATAGTCTGCGAATCACTTATGCGATTGAAGACAAATTCGACATACAATTTCATTTCATTCCGACCAAAAAGTCTAATTCAAACGATGTTGCCACTTTCTGCGCTCATGTCATAATTCTGACGTAAACTGGAAAAAAATAGCAACAATTTTAAATGGGGAAAATCAGTTCAAACTATATCCCTTTGAGTTTTTGGTCGAACTGTTCGCAATACATCTTCAAAACCATAGTGCAAAGCTGATCGCTATGAAATTTATTGTAATGACAATCATTGTACTTAATTTAAGCTTCACTATCGATTACAAAATCAAAAGTTGAATCATTATCGAAATAATCGAGTCCTTTTAAGTTGATCAAGCTGATTGCAGTTGCTTAGGTGATAAGAAGAAGAAGGAAAAAATAATAACTTCCCCGAAAATTCAATTTGAACAAGGCTATTCTAATTTAATTGTCCGGTTTTAAGGGAGAAACTAAATAGTATAAAATTTACAATGAGATCTTTGTGTTTACCCCATTTCACTTAATGTCGCTTTTATACAGATTAAAAATACAGCAGCGCTATTGTCTAACGCACCAAAAATCGAAATCCTGTTTAATTTGACATTTGGAATCAATAATCGCTTCGAAATTGATACATTTCAAAGCGAGGCACTGAAACTGTCAAATTAAACACGATTTAGATGTTTGGTGCGATAGACGCGCTACAGGGTTAAATGTGCATAGAATTAACTGTCAGATGATAGCAGGAAAACAGTCGAGGTTCTTTCTTCATGATCGTAATAATAATATTGGCGACATAGTTAACATATTTTTGACCGTTAGACTAAATCCGATATATCTGCATATTGCGGCGCTCGATTTATGTTGTAAGTACAGTAAGCAGAATCAATATCTGACACACAGACTGCGTAAATATTTGACACGACTATATTACCAGAAGAGTCATATTTTTGCACGCTCCGTTGCAGCTGATATTAAGGCTGGTGCCTGTACTATGCTTTTTCTTGTTAAATGGGGTTTATGTTTGACAGTTTCAGTTTTAAGGTCACGACTCACTAATCCCCGATGCGCTCTACCTCGATTAATGAGCGAGTGACGTCACAAGGATGACAAAGAGAGGGCATGCCAAGCCATTTAGTTATTAAATATGTTAACCGCTTGAGGCTGCCTGTCCACCAGAGCGGAGCAAGGCAGCGGAGCGTTGAGCGAGTTAAAAATACACCAATAGAATTGCATCCACTGAAAAGGAGCGGAAATTTTATGCAATTCTCTTGGTGGATTTTTATCTCGCTCACCGCACCGCTGCCTCGCTCCGCTCCAGTGGACAAGCAGCCTTAGACGAGGCGATGCGAATCGGGTGTTAGAGCTTGTCCAGAAGGGACGAATTTGTCGCGATTCTCTCGTACGTATCACGCGGGGCCGTTGCGTCCTAAAAGAGCGTAACAATGCGCGAGCATTTAAATTCGTGCGATGCTTGTGTATGCGATATATTGGTGCCTAGTGTTGCACTTTCGCGCAAATAGTTACGCGACAAATTTGCTCCTGGACAAGGTCTTTAGGGTGTAGGTTGCGGCTTTCACCTTTTGAATGTCGAAACGACAAACATACCTAATTGTACCGTTAGCTGCCTAGTGCCGTATCCATGTCCTCCTCAAGTGCCATAGGCGAGTTTATTTCACTACACTTAGATCGCAGACTTTTAGTTAAAGATCACATTTTATAGTAAGTGAATGTTATCTGCGGTAGAGCTCTATCTACCGCATTTTCATTCAGATTTAAATGCATTTCTATTTTTAGGTGCTTAGATCTCGAGATTGCAAAATATGACAGAATGATTTGGTGACGAACACGGCATAAGGCAGTTGAGACATTTATTTTGAACGCCTTCATTTGAGAGAACTGGTAGGGATACGGCACCAAGCGTTTCAAGAATTCAACATAAAGCGGCGTATGAAAAACTACCTAACAAAATATACGCAAAAGGAACTAGGTGTAAATATAAACCAAAGCAACTGCAACCGTTGCGCAAGCTGTAACGCGAGCCGTTACGCGAGCGGGGCGCGCCGCGCGCCCAGCGACAGCACTGGCCGGTGGGGTATTATCTGAAAATAAGGGTTTTTTTTATTCCATTTTCAATACAAGCTCTTACTTTAAGTTTTTTCTAACTAATATATAGATACGTAAGTATAATCTAATACTTAACTAACTTCTCTCTTAATGTACTAAGTTTACTTACATTTTTAAACTACACGTCGGAACACAAAAAAGGCTTGATGTGAAAATTTCTAATAGAAACATCTCTCTCGAGGCAGATGTTATGTCTGGGGACTGGGGACTGAAGTCCACGGAGAGAAAGTTTAGAGGTTGTATTTATACAACCGATCGTCGAAACTTCGTTAGCGCGATGCATGATCGTTTAGTCCGACTATTCTACGAACGTGCGCTACAGCTTCCCCGCAGGGTTAAGTCATGAATGAGATCCTGTCTCTTCCTCCGATCTCGATTAGCAGGTAAGCTCACCTCTTTCTGGTGTGAGGGCGCGGGCATTCAAGACGGGCGCCGGCCCGTGAGCGAGCCGACGAGCGACTTGAGCGTCTGTCCGAGCGACGCGCGCGCCTCGCCCGCCGAGCCCGCGCCCGGCGAGCGCGGCGGGGCGCCCCCGTGCGCGTCCAGACACTTCTGGTAGCGGAGCTGGGGGCAGAGGAACCATAAGTTACAGAATAGGTAGCCTACTAGGTACAGTCAAGGAAATAACTGTGCCACTTTGTACCTTTTCACAAGAAATGTCACTGTGACATGCCATACTTTCTACTAATCAAAACAATATGAAACTCACTATGAACTGAATTACCTATGTTTGTAACTTGGTCGTGTAATACTAATCCAATAGCTAACATATAGTCGGACACATTGGTCATTGATTACACGTTTAAATTGCACAGTGGCATGGCAAGTGGCTCAACAATCCCGGTTCGCGGCTGTACGTTTAAAAGCCTAATAAACGTCACCGGAAAACGCTAGATGCAGGTCGCTTCCAGCAGGTACATACGTATGGAAGTCTAAAGGGGAGGCTTATGTTTTGCAGTGGACTTCATAACTGAAATGATGATGACGATATCTAAAAGGTCCACTCGTGAACATGTTTATGCTTAACAATAATGCTGTATCTTTCTACTGTTAGGTAGGTACTTGCTTGCCGTTATGCCGTAGACCTTTAAGGAGATATCGACGACGGAGCGTGCCTAAACTGCGGAGTGAAATTTCCCGCGCATCGAATTTTCCATTGAAAATGAATAAGCGAATTTACTCTCACTTAAAATCTTGTCATTTATTCGATCTAATGTATTAAAGCGCTGGTGGACTCAAAAAAGAACTCCTGACGTTGACCAACTTGCATTAATATAAAGTTGGTTTTATTTTTGACTAGTTACCTTGCAAGCAGCTTCAATAGTCTTGCAGAGCGCGCCCGAAGAAGGTTCAGCATGGAACGCATGCGCCACGTACAAGTCCTGCGCGGTGTGCACGATGAACGCGCAGCGCCGCACGTCGCGCCCGATGCCCAGGAACGAGAGGTAGCGCACGCGGCATTCCACTATGGGGCTCGACTCCTGGGGAGAGGGTTATCGTTAGAATTTTAAAGCATCCGTGGAAGTTCCAGAGTTGTGGTCACTGGTTGAAACAATTGACGGTTGAACCGAGACGTCTTTTTAATATTCAAATTCCTGTAGAATATCAGGTCGACTTGTTAACTCTTGATAGCGCTTGGCCAGGTTAATCGGGGTGCTTTTGCTCTTATCCAACTGTGCTTCTCAGGAGGCATTGAACTACTACGTACTTAACGCAATTTTTAAAGATTTTCTACCCTCCCTCCCCGTTTTTCTGACCCCTCTCTAAACCTAATACTAAGGCATAATATCATTGACTACTTTTACCTAAAAGTCTAAAGAAAAGAGCAAAATCTAACTTATTGTTAGGCTTAGACTAGACCAATCAAAAATAATCAAATGAGATCACAGAGGGAAAATTTCGTATTAAGTACTCGACGATAGATGGCACTAGGGCCCACTACATTGTTTTCCGTCTTTGCCTTTATCTGCACTTTTTATACTCGAGTTAAACGTCAATTACCGTTGTTACATAGACAAACTCACCCCCTCCTCAGTGATAGTGATCATAGAAGGCGCCACGGCCACAGCGACGGGGCGCCAGGCGGACGGCGCGCGCGCAGC
>BHDV01027420.1:83078-110171 GCA_005406045.1 Adoxophyes honmai
GAACAAAAAAAGGTTGGGAATCCCTGCAATAGACCATTAATAGCTCACCAAAAAAACATCGATTAAGATTAAAAAACTTTACTTCATAATGCAACAAACATAGACATATAAACAAACAAAGTTTATTCTTAAGTATTCGTCAGCCTTGAAAACAATTCGGATTGTTCTTTACATAGCTGGAAACTCTGAAAAATAAAGACGTTATGAGAGTTGTTTTGACGAAATTCATTTACACTTAAATTGACTAAATTACATTGATAAAAATACAACGTCGAGCTGTAAAACTTTCCATACTGTAACAACATACATACATCACGCCTGTACTCCAAATGCAGTAGACAAAACACACGAAACGCTGCATAGACAAATCCATGACTGTTTCACGTTTTGTGGCCACTTCTAGCATGTTTTTTAGGTTTTGAGTTGACAGGTATAATAGTGACACGTTGCTCTAGCCTAGGGCTTCCCAACTTTTTCTTGGTCAGGGACCATTTTAATATTAGTCTTGTTGGAAGGGACCACGAATAAATTCGATTCACTGTCATCCTTGCAGTTTCTGTATTTTTGTACTTCAACGAGTTTTTCCTGGTCTTCTTATCTAACTTCGATTTAAATTGTTTGGCGGACCATATTTTAAGTTCCGCAGACCACAGACGGTTTACGGGCCACAAGTTGGCTAGCTTGTCGCCTAAAACATGCCGTAACCTTTTTTTTTTGGCGTCTCTTACGACATCCACGGAATGGAAAGGTAGTATACCGCTCAAGTGTCATATTAAGACAACACCAGCGTCATATTCGTATGTTACCTACACTTAAAATATCTCAAAAGATCTTACAGCATTTTCACAGGAAGGCGGGCAGGCAGAACCACAGTTTGTGAGCTCTTCGCCAGCAGAACATCTGTCGTCATCAGCTGCAAAGAAGTCACTGATTAGAGTCAGAATTCGATCGTGATTTACACGTTGCTTTTTCGCCTTCAAGTCCTCATCAAGTAGGAAAAAAAGTCGCTTAGGGGCAGCGTACACGACAGACTTTTTGTGCGATCGAGTCTGCGGCGCATAAAATGGATGGTATGCATTGTGCGCTGGACTTTTTGATGCCCACTCCTGATGGTTACAAATAATCAATTTAATCAAATAATTAGTTATTTTTAACAATCTCAATACTAACTTTTTCGCCATGACACAATATTTTGCTACAGGTTTATTGTTTGGTTAATTTTCTTGTCACGACAGAAAACTTGCCAGAAATTATAACTACGTCACAACGCACCTTAATTTGCATTATTTAATATTACGCTAGTGAAGTGCATAAAGCTTAATTTTAAATAAAGCAAAGTTTATAAGATGTGTAATCTCTCAATGAATTTGAAGATTAACTTACCAAAAGCCAAAGAGACACAAGCTAGTATCGTTAACATAGACAATAACTTCAGTAATGCCATGATTATAAAAGTTAAAACCCTTGGATTGAACAAAAGCAGACTGAAAAAAAGTGTACCGACACGAGTAGTGAGTAAAGGAATAATAACACACGCTTTTTTATATTTTCTGTAGACAATTTACTGACGTCTTCCTTTTTGTGACTACAGTAGCTACATTGTTTACATAACACAGTTGGTCGTATACAATGACAAGGCTGATCGCGTAGTGTCGACCTACCTACCTTATTTTTACGACGCTATGCGCAAAGCAATACGAACATTCAGATATGAAATTAATTTGACATTATTTTTTGTATGAAAATAAAATGTATTAAATTATCTAAAGTCGTAGAACATTGTTATTTATGATATTAGCTATATCTTATGTAGTCTTATGCCCGTGTGGTGCCGGGTTAGAATAGTACCACCCTCTTTCTTCCCGTGGGTGTCGTAAGAAGTCGACTCTGGGAAAGAGTTAGTGTAATGCGGGCGATGGGCTAGCAACCTGTCACAGCAATATCATGTTTAACCATCTCGTTACCCTGAAATTGCTAAACGTGGCACTGGATTTTTGAATTCACGTGCTCTGCCTACCCCTCTTGGGAATACAAGCGTGAGAATTATGTATGTATGTGTTGTGTAGTCTTGCAAGGTTGTCGATGTTTTATAAATAACTCGGTATAAAATATTATCTTTTGGTATAATAATAATAATAGTAGCCAGAATTATCCACCAGCAACTTGCTCTTCAATACGGCCTTGTAGAATCTGAAATGCCGTATTACAAAATACACACCGACGCCAGTCGTGCTACGCTCTACTGGGATCGATCTGTAATCACGGACAGGACTATTGTTGCCAATAAGCCTGATATCGTGATAATAGATCGATAACGGGGCCGTGCAGTGCTCGTCGACATCACCATCCCCCATGACGAGAACCTCGTGAAGGCCGAGAAGGACAA
This sequence comes from Adoxophyes honmai, assembly GCA_005406045.1. Taxonomy (NCBI): domain Eukaryota; kingdom Metazoa; phylum Arthropoda; class Insecta; order Lepidoptera; family Tortricidae; genus Adoxophyes; species Adoxophyes honmai. Next base: position 85,465 of record BHDV01027420.1, read on the forward strand.
ACTCAGCAAGTACCTTGACTTGGCTCACGAGGTGACCGACAGGTGGGATGTGGATTCGACGATCATTGTACCGATAGCCGTCACAGCAAACGGTCTCATAGCGAAGAGTCTCGGACCACCATCTTAGGAGACTCTCGCTAGATGGTTGGCTCAAGGGTCTGATACAGAAGGCGGCGCACATCGTCAGGAGATTCCTTCCTCAGTCTGCAGCTTGTCGGTAGCTTGGGTCCTGCCCCGTTTCCGACTGCGTCCTAGGTTAGGTTTTTATAATATTTGTATATTTTGTAATTAATTTTATTTATTAGTTTTATATAATTATATTGTAAAAACCTAGCATAGAGAGAACAATAAATATACTGGAATAATAATAATGTCATTTATTTCAGATAAAATCCAATAAATGTATGAAAGCTTGCTATTCGTTGTCAATCTAGATGAGGCCAAATGCAGAAGTAAAAGTTATCGTCTTCTCCCATTTCTGAAACATAGACGGATTTTTATTTATTTCAACGTCAATTTGTCGAAGTGGTAAGTGAAACATGCATTGATTTTTTTTTTGTTTACATTCCACGCCAGATCATTATTTAAGTTCGAGGATGAAATCAGTGTCAAAAGAAATAGCAAGTGGAGAATAATTATTTTCAGCGACCGATAATAGTACATTGTAAAATAAGGGCCGTAAAGCGGATATTACTAACGAGAGTCTGTTAGAAGCCCGACGCCGCAGGCGGAGGACTTTTATGACTCGAGTTTGTAAATCCTTTACTGCCCGTGATGCACACAAAGATTTTCATCACATTTGCGAGGAAAAAAGTAAAAATTGCAGAAAATGCATGACGTCACGCTACCGCGCCGCACCGTTCCGCTTGCGCTGTCAGTGCATTTAAATCTATTGTCACTTTATTTAATCATATACCACAGACAAGAATTATGTTTCGTACAGAATGCGAATGATCATAGAACAGCCAGATTTTGCCAAAAAGGTTCAAAGAAATTTTCAAAAAAATATATTGAAAAACGCGTTGACATACATTCAAAATATAAAATTTATAAAGTTTTATGCATTAATTTAATTTTGAATTTTTGATGATTTTGATGTTATAGCAAACGTTGATTATACCTTGTGAATGTTATTAATGTGGAATTATATTGTTTGTAGTTATATCATATGGGACGCACCCTAATAAAAGCTGTAGATCAAATGTTGCTATTTATATTGTTAGCTATGTAGCCGTGCGAAGTTATATTTTTTTTATTGTTAAGTATACTTTTTTTCTGTTTGATATATTTTTTGGATTTTTCGATGGGATTTTCTTGGATTTAAAAAAAAGTTTTCATAACAAATATATTCACAAATACAAATATCTTATATTAGTATTTTATTAGTAATCCCTCAAATTGTTTTATTGTTATCGGCAGGCTGTACCATACTTAAACATGTGGAATTTTTTTAATTAATTCTCATTGCAAGTGAACTATGTTCTGTATGAGAACTAAAGATCTTTAAATCTAAATACGAAAACGGAATACAATAGATTACAAAAAAATATATCCGGCTGTACCTACGTTATTTTAATCTAAGTATGATAGGTAACGGTACCTACTCTTAGAACTGAGAATTGGCTAGTTGAAAAAAAAAACTATTTAGTCCGTCAAATAGATTACTAATAAAGATTATACCCATATTTTTTTCTTTTATTTGATAAACGAAAAATGACGATAATACGGCGCTTAAGAGGATAGGAGTCGCGCCACTTCTCCATACACTTCTCCGTAGTCTCCTGTTTTCTCCGTGAATAACGACATTAGAGCAAAATTTTTTTTTCATTAAAATTAAATTAGCCGCGGGCGGAAAGCTAGTTCTAAATAAAAAAAAATAAAAAATAGAAAATCGATAAAAGCAAATCGTAGGGTATGCCTAATGACACTAGAGAAAAAATTCTAAATAAAAAAAAATAAAAAATATTTAAAAAATTTGAAAATCGATAAAAGCAAATCGTAGGGGCATAGCCACAACAGATACAAATATAATGTAAAAAAATTTTGCTCTAAAGTCATTATTCACGGAGAAAACAGGGGACTACGTTTGTATGGAGAAGTGGTGCGACTCCTATCCTCGTGACTTCACGACTGTACAATTTTTACCGAGTCGTGACGTCACAAGCCCCCACTCCGGAAGTTTGATGATCTACATCTTTGTCGATGTGTGGCATTTGATGAAAGAATTTTTTTTTGTCATAATTTTAATAATCTAATTCTGATTAGAATTAAAAAAAATAACCCACGACACAAGCCTATTGAGAAAGAGTTTAATGCCCGGTTTGTTTATGGATACTTAGTACAACATACTTACAACATTCATTGACATTCATTGATAGGGACACACTTATGGTCCTTCCTTCTGACCAGTCCATCTTGGCACACGCAGCCAGGTCTACATGCCTCGGTGCAGGAAAAATCTGATGGTACTTCGCAAGTGGCCTCACAATGCCCGTAACATGGACTGAATACCATTTTGTCACCACACACCTCTGAAAATGTTTAGACTTGTAAGTAAGTAAACACTTTATTGTACAAAAACAACGAATGGAATATATAAATTGAAATTAAACGACGAAGAACTAAAGCAGACTTATGCTTTAGGGGATTTCTTACAGCCAATCTGTGAGCCATGGTAGCCCAGCGGCAGTGGCGGACTAAGCCCATCCGGGGCCCGGGGCGGCAAAGCTAAATGGGGCCCCCCAGCTTGAAAAAGTATAGTTTTACAAATAAAAAACCCGCCAAGTGCGAGTCGGACTCGCGCACGACGGGTTCCGTACCAAAAACAGCAAAAAAAACACGATTTTTTCTATGAGAGCCCCCCTTAATCATTATAACTATTTTTTTGTTTTTTAACCAACTTCAAAAAAGGAGGTATTAAATTCGGCTGTATATTTTTTTATGTAGGTACCTCAGAACTTCTAAAAGGGTGGCCCCGATTTCGATGATTTTTTTGTTTGATTGGAAATGTCTTCCCATTGGTCTCATTTTAATTTCATCAATATCTGTCCAGTAGTTTTAGAATTATGTAAAGGAAACGCGTTTTGTATGAAAGACATCAACGGGCAGTCGGGCGCGTCGTAGTCAAACTTACTTTTGTACATCAAAATGATGACTGTTTCACGTTTCGTAGTCACTTCTAGCATAATATTTTTTAGTATTTGAGGTGGCAGGTACAATAGTGACAGGTTGCTAGCCTGTCGCCTAAAGTATACCTTAACCTATGTCCTTAGTCGCGTCTCACAACATCCGCGGAAGCAATGGAGAGGTGTTATGTTCCCACACGGAGTTCCAAAAGTTGGTTTTTAAAATTATGAAAAAAATATTATTTTTCAGCTCATACAACGAAAAGTAAATTAAAAAAATTGAATTTAACTAACCCCAACATGTGGGGTATCGTTGAAAAGGTCTTTAAAAATGCAACAAAAACTGCCTCGAAGCAATGTAGATCATCAGTATTTATATAATCTACGACAAAGTTAAAATTTGAGATGTCAACCCACCGTACCTTATGCACATCATTAAAATAATTCTGAAAAAAATATGAAACATACCTCAAAGTAAGTACTTTCAATGAAAACCAACATTAATTAAAAATTAAAAAACCCCCGACGAGCCTCAACGCGATGGCTTTGCTGAACGTGTAACATTCTCATCACACCTAACAAATGACCTGATGACCTTGAAGACCTGAACCGATTTCCACCAAACATAGCTAAGAACACTCTCGACGGATATAGCTTTTGAACAAAAAAAACCGCATTAAAATCGGATTATCCGTTTGAGAGCTACGATGCCACAGACAGATACATACACATTTACACACACACACACACACACACACAGACACGTCAAACTTATAACACCCCGTCGTTTTTGCGTCGGGGGTTAAAAATTATAACAGACTCGGTATCATAGATAGTTATTTTTATACAACTGCACCAACTTATGTAGTTAGTCCTCCGAACAAAAAGTACTTGTGGAGTCAACCGCAAAATGAAATTTTCACTTCTCATGCTCTTAAAGTGTTTCTATCGTCTCTACATAACGGGACTAAGACTCCTTTTGCCGTATCAATTCAGGGGCCCCAAACTTGATTATTTATTTTTCTTCTGTGAGAAATCTCTACCCACTCTTCTTTACCCTTCTTAAGGGCCCCCTAACATTTTTTTTATATGGGGCCCCGCCAAGGCACATTCTGCTTCTGTATTGAAGAATAAGCGAAATAAAGGGTTACGATTTACTGGAGTCCCCATTTCCCAGCAACATCCGTAATCGTATCGATGTTTTCTACCCGTATATACTAGTTATTTCTTGGGAACCTGGCTCTTTGTCAAATTCACTATGAATTGTATTTTAACTGAGATATCTTACCAAAAACAACCAGAAAAGCTTTGCAAAATAAAAGTTCCTATCCTATCGAAAAATTATCGTTATATTTAGCTACCAGAGTACCAGACTGGAACTGGAGTTACATACTCAAACCACGTTCAATGAAGTTAAAACAATATTAATCCCGCTTAAAAAGTCTAGATGGCTGCAGTTTTTTTGACAATCTTTAGTTTAGGTTCTGAACTAAGAAACGCGACGGCATTTGGGGGCCCCCCAAGATCGGAGGCCCGGGGCGGACCGCCCCTTCCGCCCCCCTGTTAGTCCGCCAGTGCCCAGCGGTTCGACTTGTGGCCTCTCACGCAGAGGATCGCGGATTCGAACCCCAGGCTCGCACCTCTAAATTTTTCGGAATTTATGTGCGATATCGAATTTGATATTTACCACGAGCTGAGGGAAGGTTTTATTCGGTGAAGGAAAACTTCGTGAGGAAACCTACACGACGAAGTAATTCTATGGTGCGTGTGAAGTTCATATCATACATAAGTACACTGAAATACTTCAAAAACTTACCGTCTGTCCTCACCATCGAAGCAACAACCACTAACACGAAGATACAGAATACCATTGCGAACTTCATGTTTGCGCTGAGACGACCAGGAAGAATGACTATTTTAAAGCTTGACCACAACTTAAATAGGTACAGCCATGGCATAGTCTAAGCTCAGTAGGCAATCGATCTTCTAAATCTGGTTATTTGCAGTCACAGCAAAAAATAAATGAAAACATCAAACAGCTAGAGTCAAGGTCTGTGGTGTTGTTCTCTGACATAAAAAACTAAACTTGTATCCAAAATTTGTCAGCTTGGTCCAGTTTGTCGATGAGTTTAGTTGGTTACATTAAAAAATAACATCAAAACCTGCTTATCACAGCAAGGCGTCAGACAATGATAGGCAGTCTATCACGTGCGCAAGTAGACTTGCGGATTTCAACGATTATATTCTTTATCATCATCATCATCAGCCTATATACGTCCCACTGCAGGGCACAGGCCCCCTCTCAGTATGAGAGGGCTTGGGCTATAGTTCCCACGCGGGCCCAGTGCGGATTGGGAACTTCACACACAACGTTGAATTACTTCGTCGCTGTGTGTAGGTTTCCTCACGATGTTTTCCTTCACCGAATAGCTCGTGATAAATATCAAATTCGATATCGCACATAAATTCCGAAAAATTCAGAGGTGCGAGCCCGAGGTTTGAACCCACGACCATCTGCTTGAGAGGCCACAGTTCGAATCGCTGAGCTATCACGGCTTTTTTTTATTCTTATTATATTCTTTATACAACCTTATAATGTATGTAGTGTAAGGTCTGGTTTTGCAGTGTGAGCTCAGAAGCCTGGCCACAAACGTTTTCCGGGTCACATGTCCTTTGTGAGCTGCCGCCTTAGCACGACAGGGCACGAGTAGAGATACGCGCGACTTAGATTATACCTGTCACTGTCTAGCTAGAGACGTCAGAAAGTGACAGGTAGACTTTTCCTCGCGCGACACGACTAGAGCGTGTTGCCGTGCTAAGGCTACTGTTTGTTTAATTTGTCATCGATGAGCGAAGGAGAGCAAGTCTTGCTCTCAGGTTACCGGTTCGTTGCAACCAAATTTCATAATACCCTGTAACATATTTCGACTTATTCTCAAATTGTCTTAGTTCGAAAATGACTAAAATCTCAAAAACTACAACTTTCATTCAAACAAAATATTATATTGACGTTTACACATTACATACGATATCCAAAATGTATAGTTGGTATTCCGACTGAAAGTTAAATTGCATTAATTTCATTACATCCCAAATTCAAAAACACACTTTCTCATAATGCCTAAAATTTTGTCTAAAGGCCTTAACAAATGTATCAACTCAACGTAAACTCAACCTTCAAACTGAGACCCGTAAGATGATAATTAAATTTATACTGCCTTACCTGTCAATGAAAACTTTCCATATCGAGAATTTGACGTTTAAATCTTGAGACAGTTTTGTTTTGTTTTTAGTCATTATGAGATTAGGTTGAATTGGAAATTAGTAAACACAAGATAAAGTCAATTAGACTTAAAGGGATTTCAGGAATTGTGCATATTAAGAATTAGGCTTAAGTCATTTCGAATTTTAGACATTATGAAACTTCTCTGTTTTGAAATTGCGGTGTATTGAGAACATTGTATTATGATATTTGGTTGTAACGAACCGGTAACCTCTAGAGCAAGATGAACTTGTTGAGCAAAAAATCATGGCACACAGTTTTGGTATCAATTACTGGTGTGTGTTTTATTTCGATAAGTAATCAGTGCCTTAAGGAAAATAAACACATGCTTAGCAAAGTACAGACAACGTTTACACAGTTGGTTTATGGTGAATTACCTAGTTGGAACTTCGCTGGAGGCATTATAGAGTCCAGTAAATATTATAGACTCAAATAATACCAACAAATACATTTGTAGGTGAGTGTGGACTAAGAAGTTTGACCTGCGGTACGGTATTATTATGATAAATTTATTTACATCAACTTGAACTTGTAATAAATGGTTTTACTGTATTTTTTTCTCCGTATCTCAGTGAGATAATAATCGGGAAATAAGGAATTCCTGTAACTATAATAAAAAAGTGATTACTGATTACTTACCAAATTTACGGATTACAATGACAACGTGCCTCGTAATCCCTATTTACATATATGCGGACATACAACCACGCATGAGTTCCCAAATGGGGTAGGCAGAGCACGCGAAACATGGCATAGTAACCGTGAGTATTTCACACTTCACAGCCACTTCTAGCACATTTTTTGGTTTAAACAAGAGATGGACGAGGTAGAATAGCAACAAGTTGCTAGCCCGTCGTCTAAATCATACCTAACCTATTTCCGTAGTTGCCTTTTACAACATCCACGGAAGAAATGGGGAGGTGTTATTCTATCCCGTCACCATACAGGCATCTCTATCGAATTTTGTGATAATCCCCATTTTGATGCACTAATATTGGGTAGAATTACTAATGTCTTTCTGTAGTTATGCATTGCAATATTTGCAATCTTAACATAAAACCAAAGTTAGACTCACACATTTTCTATTCGTGACATATCATCGGGAGGAACATGATGGATTCGATAACAATTTCGTTTGCGAATTAACATGGAATTGTATGGGAACTGAGACAACAAGTTTGTACAACTGCCGCGGTCGATACGTCTCCGTACAATTCCGCGATAATACGCGAGAACGAAAATTTTTATCGTTATCGAACTCATCGTCGTTTTGAATTATACTAGACGCTCAGCTGCGGATAAATATGTCGAGATAATCTCGATGTAAGGACGTTAGTGTTTTTGCTTTAGTTCAATATAGTTTATTGCCCTTTGTTACACTTATAGGTACACCGTGGGAACGAGTTATACGACGGATGTCGATTCTGCATCTAGTAACCTGAGAGGCCACGTGATTACATTGTTTACTCAGTCGGCTAAGGAACTGTTTAAAATAAAACACTGTAGTTGATTGATAATTTTTGTATGGGCAATAGATTTAGTAAAAAAGGCAATATTGAATCTATGCATTGCAATACATAACTTTAATTGCTTCTAATAACATCAAAGATCCGACGTGGTTTAAGTAGTCAATCAAGTATAATCAAGTGTCTTAAATAAAACCTCATAACGAGGCTGTTTTTTTAATTCGTTAAGCAGGCCGCACACCGGTCATACAATTGTCTCTCCACAACTGTAGCGTCACATTTTAAATGCGACACATTTATCGCCCCCATACATTCCTACGTGAGCACGCACACCGAGGATACATTTGTAGCGGACACATTTTGTGGCGAGACGACATCCGCGCTACAATAATTCAAGATCGAACCTGTTCGTTTTTTGTGTCACACATTGTGGCGACGTAAATGTTCGATGCATGTAGCATGTAGCGCTGGTGTGCGGCCCGCTTCTGGTGATTACAATCTGCTACATATTTTAAAGACTAAAATGTCCCTAATGGGCGCTTTTAATTTATGCGTTTCGTATCGAACCGCTGCAGTGCCGAAACGGTACGAGATACGAAACGTATAAATGGAAAACGACTTTACTATGCGATAAGTTTTACATTTTTATTTGTTAGACTGTCCAGTGCAGTATGCCAACGATGGTACCGTTGACCATTAAAGAGCTCGCCAAACAAACATCGATTAAGATTAAAAAACTTTATTTCATAATCCAATAAACATAGCATAGACATATAAACAAACAAACTTTATTCTAAATGTTCGTCAGCCTTCAATTTGGATTGTTCTTTATTTATACATACATACATACATACATAACCGTCACGCCTTATTCCCTGCGGGGTAGGCAGAGACAACAGAGCGCCATTCGCTTCTATTCTGACTTATTTTTTTCTTCTTTCCTTATATATTTAGCTGGAAATACTGAAAAAGAAAAAGGTTTTATGAGTTATTAGCAGTGATTGGATCTAGGATGCAATTTGGGGTGAACCACCTTAAATGTTATGCTTATTGTGGATGTGCCTCGGGATTTCCCGGGACTTTGGATAGTGGGCTAAAATTAAAGAAAGCGTCGTTTAATATTTGCACACTTAAAGAACACTAGAATTGTCTTAATACAACGTGTTACAAAACATCGGGTAAAAATTCGAATAAAATATTAAAGCAAAAATATTGGAAACCCTAGTAAACTGTCACTTAATAGAATTGAAATTATCATAGATTATTGAACAGAGTGTATTCTTTGACGGATTTTAAATTTTTCCTCCATAAAGGTTTGCAAACTCGATAAGAGGAATTAATGGCTTCGAAAAATGTCAAGTCTAAAAAGAAACATTATGCTGTCAATTTTAAATCTTCAAATCGATATCTTAATCTTATCATCAAGTAAAAAAATGGCTGCTTTCCGAATATTACGACATGATGTTGTGCATAGGCCATGAAGATGGCAACTTGAATCGTGCGCGAGATTTGTATCGGCAACGGTCTCGGCAGAGCAGATTTCAACATCATTGGAAGCTGAATGTGTAGGGTGGTATTTATGACGGGCATGTTATCGGTCCTCTCATTTTGTCATCACGTTTGAACGGACGCAATTACCTAACGTTCTTGCAAACTGAGTTAGAAGATGCACTTGACGACTTTCCTGTGGCCGAAAGGGAATTCTTTGACAACCAAAGGAACATTGTGTTTCAACACGATAGAGCTCCAGCGCATTTTGCTCGCGAGGTTCGGGAATACCTTAACGGTCGGTTTCCGCGAGGATGGATTGGTCGTGCGGGGCCGGTAGCGTGGCCAGCTCGTTCACCGGACTCCCACCCTTGGACTTTTTTTTATGGAGTTACGTGAAGAACAAAATCTATTCCACCGATTGCCCAACTCTTTTAGAGATGGAGCAGCGTGTGAGAGATGTCTTCGCAATGGTGCGAAATGCCACACAAGCCATATCCCGGCGCGCAAGGCTGTGCATAGAGCAAGATGGAGGACATTTTGAGCCGTTTCTGTAATTTTGTTTTTTGTTATGAAGAAATATTTGTGTTATTTTAGGTTAAAATACTTAACATAAAGTATCTCTGCAGGTCTTTTAACATTTTGTTTTTACTTGTAATATCGATCTCAGCGGCTTCTGTACATTTTGCTATTGACTCTTAGTCCTTCCGCGGATATTAGGTAAAATGTACATTCTGTGTTATTTAATCTTTAATGACATGGTAATAGGGTTGGTACGTTAATGAGAAATTCTTTTTTTTAATTGATTTTGGCGATAAGTCAAACTGCGATACTACGGTTCTCAAATATTATAAATCGACTCCTTATAATGGGCCATTTAACCCCCTTTCATCTTTACCTGTAGTTTTGTAACACCTTGTATATTATTATTATTTGTCGATAATGTTGAGAATTTGATATGCAGGGCTCAATTTGAATGACAATATCAGTTGAGACGTTTATTTATACTGCTTATTTCAAGTGGTCATTAATTTAATAAAAGAGGTTGATCATGGGTAATTGTTTACTTTTTGTAGTACTATACTGTATAATAAAATATCAAAAAAGTCGCGGGATCGTAAGTCATATCCATATTATGGACCTAAACCCCGGGAAATTGCATCCTAGATCCGATCACTGGTTATTAGGTATGACATAATTCATTAAACTTAAGTTGAATAAGCTCGTCGACAACTACAGCGTTGAACTGTTAAGTTTTCCAAATTACAACTATTTTAGACAACTCGACAAACCGCTCAAGAGTCATACTAAAGACTAACACCAGCGGCATATTCAATTCATGTATGTGATACTTAGATAGGAGTCGCACCACTTCTCCATACAAACGTAGTCCCCTCTTTTCTCCCTGAATAATGACATTAGAGCAAAAATTTTATTCAGGGAGAAAACAGGGGACTACGTTTGTATGGAGAAGTGGTGCGACTCCTATCCTCTGAGATCTTACAGCATTTATTGCGAGGAACACATTTTCCGTCGTTTCTAAGGTACAATCCCCTTTTACACTGGCAGCCTATGACACACTGTTGAGTGCATAGTCTAGGAGAAGGGTTGTCACAGGAAGGTGGACAGCCAGTGCCACATTCGTTGTACTCTTGGCCAGGAGGACATCTTTCGTCATCAGCTGGAAACATTTTATTAATTAATGTCCGATTTTCATTTTGATCGACACGTTGTTTTGTCTAAAAGTCTTAAGCAAGGAAATAAATAAAAGGTATATAACTAAATGTAAACAAAGTTTTGATAGGTTAACGGGTAGTAAACATTTTCTCGGATGTTGAAATAGTTTAGCAAAGGAAGGAAAAAATAAAAAATATTCTGTTGGTGCCTAAGTTTAGGTTTACCAGAAACAATCAGAATTAGAACACTAAACATCCATTAGATCATTAATTCTTAGGTAAGATTCCTTTGCTAAACTATTCGAACATCCGATAAAATGTGGGCAGTAAAAATATCTTATCAACCTGTCAAATCTGCCATCAAGTTTGTTTACATTTAGTTAAGTACCTAAACCGCCAGAGTATAGGCATACTTATTCCAAGAGGGACATCTGCAAAGTTTTTTACCCTATGAGTAGTTTGTGGGTTAACCAATTAACCAATGGATGCAGGACGTGACTGCAGAAAAAAACCAGTGACTCGTGATTGTTTCGCAACGTTTCTTGCGGGAAGTAAAAAGTACAAAGCACCAACATGTAGGTACTGTTACCGCCAAAAGTGCAAAGTTTGAGTTGTCACGCACGCTCTGTTGGATTTTGGGATTCATTTATTCATTGTTATAAATTACTACAGTTAAAGCTGGGTCTATCAAACAATTTCTGAAACAGTGTAAAAATGAACTGAACCAGATAAACTACATATCGACATAGATAATGTTTGATATTGTAGTCCGAATAAGAGTGAAGACCAAAACGTTGCAATTGCGTAGAGATGCAATGTCGTAGTTAAAATTAAGTAAGTAAGTAATTTAAAAGCAACAAAGTTACATAGTTCACAAACATAGAGGTAAGTCATAAGAAATAAACATGAAATAAACCAATGGCCCTTGCACTAGGTACAAGATCTGTATCGCAAGAGCCAGATAAACTAAGGCGCTAAAATCCAAAACAAAGACAGAACAAAACAAAATAAAACAATTATTATTATGATAAGGATACAACTAATGCGCGCACTTGTGGTCACTATCTACTAAATTTTTCGTTACCCTTGCAATTCTAACTATGTTTAATTTTAACAGAAAGGTTACTAGAACTTTTAATTTCGTTTCAATATACAGGTGGGACTTTTTGGCCCTTACCTATATTGCAAGTTACGCCAGTGGAGTGCTTAAAGATCAGCTTTAAATAAAGCAAAATTTATAACTTATTTTTTTCCTTTAATTAATTGACAGATCTACTTACCGAAGGCCACAGAAACACAAGCCAATATAACTAATACGGAAAAAAACTTCAGCGATGCCATTATACGAGTATGTGGATGAGTGTCGTGTTATAAAGTTAAAAACCTTGGATTAAAAAAGTAGACTGCAGAAATCTGTACCGAGAGGAGTAGTGAGTAGACGAATAATGACACTAGCCTTTATATACTGTACCTAGACGATGTTTATTAACGTCATCTCGTTTGCACACAACAATAGGTACATTGTTTATATTACATAGTACGGGGAATACGGTCACACGGCCGATCGAGTATTGCCGAGATTTGTTTAGTGTTTTCCTTAAGAGGATAGGAATCGCACCACTTCTCCATACAAACGTAGTCCCCTGTTTTCTCCGTGAATAACGACATTAGAGCATACATTTTTTTTTACATTATATTTGTATTTGTTGTGGCTATGCCCCTATGATTTTGCTTTTATCGATATTCTAAATTACAAAATTTAAAAAATATATAATATTAGAAAATCGATAAAAGCAAATCATAGGGGCATAGCCACAACAGATACAAATTCAACGAAAAAAAAATTTTTGCTCTAATGTCTCACTTCACAATTCACGGAGAAAACAGGGGACTACGTTTGTATGGAGAAGTGGCGCGACTCCTATCCACTTAAACTTAGACATAAATCAAGTCTATATTCCCGAATGGGATAGGCAGAGCAGACAAAACTTTAGACAAAAGTATAACTGTTTCATGTTCCGTAGACATTTTTAGGGTTCTGTACCCAAAGAGTGAAAACGAGCGCCCAACAGAGTTCGCTGTCCGCTCGTCTGTCGCCAGGCTGTATCTAACGAACCGTGCTACTAAGACTGTTAAAAACTTCACAGATAATGTACTTTCATTATTGCTTTAACAACAGGTACTAAAAATGAAATAAACATTATTATTAGCTATTAACGGGGTACTTCCATACAACAATCCAACAATTCTTGGTGTTTTGGGTCGATATTAAATAACGGTCAAAGAAAAGTTAGTTGTATACCTATCTTCATTAAAAGCAAAAAAAAAAAATTAAAATTAAAATAAGTATTTACCTAAGAAGGTTTCCTATACAAAAAAACTTGATTTATTGTAGTATCTGGTGCGGAACTCTTCGAGCGTAATCCGACTCGCACTTGGCCGGGTTATTTGGTTTGAAATGAGATAAAAGTTTTAAGTAAACCCCAATAAAACGAAGTAGGTTTAAACTTGTACGCATTATAATGTATTTACCCATTGCCATCCTCCTCAACTAGGTACAGGGTGAGTTTGAATTTGCTCCTAATTTACGTTAAGTATCGTCAAAACGATGAAATGAAACAACAGATCATTGACAAACTATAATTGTAATAATCGGAACACTTTTTCTTTATAACTAATTATTTTAATATAAAAATAAACTTTTATCTGGATATGACCAAATATTTCAGATATGTAATTGAAGAATACTGCTTGTGTATCACCATTTTTTTTCGTCTGTGACTTATCATTTTGTTCATTGAATATTCTGAAACAAAATAAAAACAAAACAAGTTAATAATATTCACAATACATAAATTCTTTGGCTATACTTATGGGAACAAGAATGTAATAGAATATACGTGTTTAACATTTAAACAGACCAATTATAAATAAATTTTACATCATTTAGACTTCCGTTAATCAACTGGTTGTAGTTAAAAGCCACTTCTAGCATTTTTTACGATTTAGGTACATTAGTGGGTATAATAGTGATAAATTTTATTGCTAGTCTGTCGTCTAAAACATATAGGCATCATTTTTTTTCGCCGTCCACGCCCTCGCTTCTCGGATACCGAAAAAACCTAAAAATTGTTACTGATACCTCTTCTAGTTCTGCCAAGTGGAGTGTTTTTAACTTATTGCGCGACCTGTAAGGTAAACGTCCCTGTGCTTGACACTGACCCAATACTTGGCACTTGCAACCTTATGTCATAGTAAGACAGGTGACAGATGGGTGTCATCTACTGGTCGTTGAGGCGTTGAGCATTGGTACTTACCTTACACGATTAGACAAAAGAGTAGGGTGTATTTTCATAGATGGAAGGATACTCACAACATTCCTCCAAGGGGACGCATTTCCCGTCCTGTCTTTTAACCAGTCCTTCTTTGCAGATGCAACCAGGAATACAGGCAGAGGGGCATATTAAGTTAGGACCGTGTGCTTCGCAAGTCTCCCCGCAATGACCAATACATTGGGTTCCTATTTCATTTTCAGCACAGTTATCTGGAGAGACAATTTTTTAAATATAAAACTACCGTGAGACTCACTCATAGTGAAATAAACATAATATTTACTCACGTTTTTATATCGAGATTAGCTTGACATGTTTCGGGCAATCCGGCTGCCGTAGCATGTAGCTCCAGATAATAGGTCACGGATTGGTCCGAAACATGTCCAGCTAATCGCGATATAAGAACCTGAGTAGATCCTTCTATTTCACTCCAAACAATGTTTTTTTTCTTACGAAGTTGCAGAAGTTTTGTAATTAAAGAAAGTAGTTGAAACGCTCTCCGGTTTTACTATAAGACTTTCTCGCAATTGTTACTTATTTTTTACATACCTACATACGATGCATCACGCCTGATTTCCCAAAATGGGAACACGAAACAGAACTTACATGAAACATTACAAAACCAAACTATGACAATTTCACGCTTAGAAAACAACTTTTAGCATAATTTTAAGTAAAAAAATTACGTGAAAGAATTATAATAGTCACAGGTTGGTAGTTTGTCGCCTAAATTACACGTAAGCCTTTACATCCATGGAAGAAATGAAGAGCTCATATTTTAAACTCGAAAATACAGGGCGTTTATTTTTTGCTGTATTTAATACGTCAGATAAGATAGTAGGTATTAGAAATACGTACCAGGTATCAATGGGAAGATACCGCTCTCGCTCTCGCCAACGTCAAATGCAAACGCAGCGAGACCTACAAATACGATCAAACAATATAACTTAACGGACACCATTATACAGCTTGAGATTTACTTTGAATGTTGGATGTAAACTTGAACCTGTCTTATATACCTACTCATCCTCAGACAACGTCACGAGCGAGGGTCGAAACTGGCTCTAAATGGTTCGTGTAATACCTATTACACATGGCGGTGCTCATCAGTTCTGATCACAGACTTATATCCAAATAGATACCGCGAGTTTCTGCGTTTGTATGAAAACCAAGCGTGCCACCTTTTCTGTACCTACTGTAACGTCACAATGAGCGCTTTAGTGATGGGAATGGGCAGTCCGAGTGAAACCGATTCAAAGGTGACGCCGCTTTATCCAAGTTGTCCTGTCTCTAAGAAGTTAATCTTAATCTAAGTAGTACAAGACTAAATGAAATCGCGTCAAAGGAAGAGCATTGCTCTCCCTTTTGGCTCCTTTTAGGCACTCGAAGTACATACATCTATTTCGATGTAAATCTGTGGTTCTGATACATAACAGCATGTCTAGATTACCACAAAAATAAATTGACTGGAGACTTACTACATATTAAGTTAGTTGATATTATTTCTGTGTTGTTTGTTTTCCACGAATTATATTTGCATGGTGAAGTGATTAACTTTTTGCGTTCTGATATTTTAATATCCGTGAGGGTCATTTTGAGGATAAAATAACATCAATCGATGTTGATCAAAGTTGCGTACTGTTTTATATGTATACAGAACTTTCAGCGATATTTCTTTCCAAGTCTTATAATTAATACTTCGGCATTTTTTAGTTTATCACGCACACTTATTGTGTATTGTCGATAAAAATAAACTTGCATTTTATACGTGGCAACATCTTTTTCGTATGTATTTGTTTCATATGGGAAGGAAAAAAAGGGCATGGCTGCTTTGTAGAAATTACATACTTACGGGTCTTTCTCAAAAAAGTGGCAACGCAACCTGTCAGTAGGTTTCTCTTAGAACTTTTTTTTTGTCAGACGTTAATCTTGTAATTAAAAAATGTATATAAATTAAAAGACATCTTTTACATAGAGGCCAAACGTTTTAACATAAAAAAAATGTTAATTAATAGGTTTAAAAAATATTTAAAACTACGTTTTGTCGTTCACTTGTCGTGTCCCAACGCGAGGGACTCATGTTTGGAGCTAAAAAATACGTATATGTTACCAATTTATTTTAATTTGTGTTCTATATTTTACTTACATACATGATCAAGATTTAATATTATCCTTTCGAATAAAAGAATTGTACCTTTATGGCTAATTATTCGCAATTAAAGTTTGTCCACGGTAGTTTTTGTCGCTTACCTGTCACGAGAGAAACGCTATTTCTGTGCAAATTCTATTACGCCTAACCCACCTCACCCAGCATGAGACGAGAGCTGCAACTGCCTGCTAACGCTGGTGGAAGTAGCAAGACATAGATGTGTCGGTGAAAAAAGTTACAAACAATACATTCACGCAATCGGGAGTTTGTAACGGATAAGTTGTCTTTATTCTGTCTTTCATATTTTGGTTTCTGTTTGAGCTAATTCTCTGATACTTGCCTTAAATATGTAAAAGGCGGTTTACTTTCATGTGTGTAAATGCGAAATTTATCAAACAAACTTTTCCCTTAATATTAATACTGTAACTGTCATTTTGTCCATAACGTGTACGTCGTTCACCTGTCTAAAATGGAGAAATACTAACAAAAAAGAGAAAAGGAGAAACGAAGGTTAAGAAAATTAAAGATAATCTGGAATTGTATGCTGAATATAGGAAAAAAGTAAAGTACAAAAAGATTTTTGTAATATAAATACTATGAACCAACCCAACACATCCTAAGAACAAAATTTTTTGTTACATTGCTACGGGTGATTTTTTTTTCATAAGTTACGTAAAACGCATCAAATAAAGCACTTAAAGTCAGTTTAAAATTGTTTTGATTTGCTCATCAATCGTCTGCTTCCTCTTGTCGTTCACCTGTTATGAAATTTGCTTAGGTTTAAGTATGATTGTCGTTAACCTGCGACCATTGTCGATAACCTGACTATGAATTGTCATTCACCTGTATATCAAAAACTTTGAGGACCTATATCTCCTAAACTAAATGAAATATTTTGTTCCCTCTAAGTTATTTCGGTTATTTGATTATATTTTTAGCAATTGTCTAAAAAAAATTTGAAGAAAAACACACTTTTAAAAAAAATGCAAAATTAATTCATCGTTGCCACTTTTTTGAGAAAGACTCTTACATACCTACATTTATCATGCATGAATTCCCAAATGGGGTAGGCAGAGCACACGAAGCGCTACATAGACAAAAACCATATTTTATTTTCATGTTTCGAGGCCAGTTCTAGCATATTTTTTTAGGCTTGACTTGACAGGTATAATAGTGACAGGTTGCTAGCCTGTTGCCTAAAATAAACCTTAATCGAATTCCTCAGTCGTCTCTTACGACATCCACGAAAGAAATGGAAAGGTATTATTCTAAACCCGACACTACACGGTATAAAACGAAGCTACACGGTCCTAGAAATAAATAAATCAAACTGCACTGTTATTAATCAATGCTTTATTTTAATCTCTTCATTCTAATTATAATTAGAAGAACGGTGTACTGGTACATTCTGCAGGATGCTTAATTATGTTGATATATTTTACTCTTCTTAAAATTTCTGAAAAAAAAACATTGTCAGTTTTTTTTCATTTAACCAAAAAACAAAAACAACTAACTAAAAAAAACTAAAACAAAAGAAAATTAAAATCTGTCGACTAAACTTCTACTGGACATTATTACATGCATACATTATTATACATGACAACTAAATATTCAGTAAACAATTTTCAAGTGTGTATTTGTTACCGTTTTTATACTGACCCAAAAACACCAAAAAAAAACACGATTGTTACATTGTTGTATGGGAGCCCTCCGTAAAAAATAATTTTATTTTATTTTTAGTGTTCGGTATTAAAGTGGCAATAAAAATACATGTCATAATCTGTTAAAAACAGTCTCGCTAGCACGGTTCGTTAGATACAGTCTGGTGACAAACGGTCGAACGGTCGGACGGACAGCAATCTCAGTATTACGTTATGTACGGACATTAAAAAAATTGGGGCGTATTTTCCTATAAATACTCACAACATTCACTCAGTGGGACGCATTTCCCGTCCTGTCTTTTAACCAGTCCTTCTTTGCAGATACAACCAGGGGTACAGACGGCGCCGCATATCAAGTTAGGACTGTGCAGTTCGCAAGTGTCCCCGCAATGTCCACTGCATTGGCTTCCTACTTCATTTTCAGGACAGCCCCCTGGAGAGACAAATATTGTTTTTCTACTATTTCACAGACTATTTCCAGATACCAACAAATACCAGAAATACCAGAAAAGACAAAAAAACTTGATTTCATCACTCTTATCATTTACATTCACGCGAAAGTTATGATTGTAAGAAACGTAGCGCGCTCAATGAAACGTTCAATACATTCAAACACATGCAACACTTGCATGCACAAATTAAACACAAAACTCGAGCATATGAAAAGTTACAAAGGCAAAAATATAAAGTTTACAATTCGTAGCCACTTTTAGCATAATTTTAGGTGAAACAGGCAAATAATGACAGGTTGCTAGCCTGTTATTTAATACCTTAAGTCAGATACTGATAGTAGAACAAAAACTTACCAGACCTCAATGAAAGGACACCGCTTTCTCCAACGTCAAATGCCAACGCAGCCAGACCTACAAATACGATCAAACAACATAACTTATTAGACATCATTATACAGCTTGAGTTTTACTTTGAATGTTGGATGTAAACTTAAACATGTCTTTTATACTCATCCTGACACGACGTCACGAGGGTCAAAACTGGCTCTATTGGTTTGTGGTCTATTACACACGGCGCTGCTCGACAGTTCTAGATGACCACAAATTGATTGTAGACTTACTAAGTACTTAGTTAATATTATTTCTGTGTTGTTTGTTTTCCACTAATGATGTTTGCGTGGTAAAGTAATACATTTTTTGCGTTCTGATATTTTAATATTCGTGAGGGTCATTTTGAGGAAAAAATTACATCAACCGACCATAACATATACCAAATTATACAGAACCTTTAGCGATATTAGTTTCGAAGTCTCTTAATTTTTACCTCAGCATTTTTTGGTTAAGTAATAAGTAATAGATAAAGTGAACAATTTTATACGTATTTGTTTCACATGGGAAGAACAAAAGGACATGGCTGTTTTCGAGAAATAACATGCATACATACATCACGCCTGTATTCCCAAATGGAGAAAGCAGATCACATAAAACGTTCAGAGTTCTAGCATATTTTTTTAAGTTTGACTTGGCAAGTAAGTATAATAGTGACAGTATGTTTGGCTGTTGCCTTAAATGTAACTTACCTAATCTAATTTCCCTAGTCGTCTCTTACGACGTCCACGGAAGAAAATGGAGAGATTTTATTCTAAACCTGACACACACACACATAAGGAATAAAACGAAACCATACTTTCTAGAAATTGTAATTTAAAAATAGTTTATAATGCACAATCCTATTACCACAAACTGCACTGTTATTAATCATTCCTTTATTTAAATTTCTTCATTTTTATTATAATTACAAGTACGATATACTGGTACATTCTGCGGGATGCGTAATTGTGTTGATTTATTTTATTCTTCTTAAAGTTTCTGAAAAAAAAACATTGTTAGTTTTACCTCAGCAAAATAAATAATTACTAAACTAAAAGCTGTCGACTAAACTTTTACTGAATGTTATCATGCGATTGTTTAAAATCGCTCGGCGAAATTAGGGGGGTAATCGGACGCAGGAAAGTGAAGAGCGAATCTATGGGATTTGTATGAGAGCCCCCCGTTAATTACTATTTTATTTTATTTAGAACTTGTTGTTATAGCGGCAATAGAAATAAATAATCTGTGAAAATATCAACAGTCTAGGTAGCACGGTTGACAGCACATGTTGACAGACGGATGGACGGACGGACACCAATCTCAGTAAGTATAAGGTTCCTATTTACACTCTTATGTAGGTGTGGTGTACGTGTATTTTCGTATATATACTCACAACATTCACCCAGTGGGACGCATTTCCCGTCCTGTCTTTTAACCAGTCCTTCTCTGCAGATGCAACCAGGAATACAGAGGGCGGCGCATATTAAGTCAGGACCGTGCTGTTCGCAAGTGTCCCCGCAATGTCCATGGCAACGGCTTCCTACTTCATTTTCGGCACAGCTCTCTGGTAGACGAATAGTTTTTATTTTACAAAAAATCCAGGTGTATTATGCCAGAAATACCAGAAAAGACACAAAAATGTAGCTAATTTCATCACACGAAAGGTATAATGTCATTTCTCACCATACAAACACATGAGCCTAAGATTCGCTTACAGTTTACTTTATATCAAAACTTTAACATCATACCTGCATTTCCTACAGGCTAAGCAATACAAGAACCGCTGTAAAGATAAAGCCTTGACAATTCCATTTCTCTGGTCTATCGCGAAATAGATAGATATTGAATTTGTTTTTGTTAACGAAGTTGCAGAATTTTGTACCTACCGTAAAGAAGTTCTCATTTATAGGATTTCCTCGCAATTTTTACTTTTTCTTTACATACATTACATACATACGTGCATTACGCCTGCATTCATGAATGGGAACACGAAACACTGGCACGTAAAACGTTTCACAAAGCCAAAAATATATAATTCCCGTTTCGTAGCCACTTTTAGAGGCTAATAGTGAAAGAGGCACAATAGTGACAGGTTGCTAGCCTGTCATTTAATATCTAACGTTTGATTACAAAAACGTACCAGATATCAATGAAAGGACATCGCTCTCGCCAACGTCGAATGCAAATGCAGCTAGAGCTACAGAAACGATCAAACAATATAACTTAACGGACACCATTATACAGCTTGAGATTTACTTTAAATGTTGGACGTAAACTTGAACTTGCCTTATATACTCGTCCTCAAACGACGTCACGAGGAAACATTGTTTCTAACAATATTTTTAAGTAACAAAAAATAGAGTTTTATTTGTATTTACGGAACATCTCTACACCTGCACCCTATACTTGATTCAAAGTCTTTAGAAATGACAAGCAAGTGATTGTTACGTAATAATAACATTATAAATTTCCGACTGTGTTTACATAGACATAAGGTAAAGTCACCAGTCATGGACATAGAACCAGTAATGGACAATGACTCTTATTTACTACCTACTAAGGAAGAGTCATTTGTTTTACCATTTTATTTAGTGTCCATCACTGGTGCTCGTCAACTTAAACCGTCCATAACTGGTGCCGTTACCTTACATCACATTGTCATGCCTGTATTCCCAATACCTATATCCTGAGTCACCTTTTACGACATCCACGGAAGAATTGGAGAGGTGTTATTCTAAACCTGATACCACACGGTAGTCTAGATGACTACAACAATAAATTGATTGTAGACTTACTATGTACCTCATCATCATCATCATTATCAGCCGACAGACGTCCACTGCTGGACATAGGCCTCCCCCAAAGATCTCCACAATGACCGGTCCTGCGCTGCCCACATCCAGCGGCTTCCCGCGACTTGCACCAAGTCATCGGTCCACCTTGCGGGGGGCCTACCGACGCTGCCTGTACCTACTTACCTACCTACCTACCTTATGTACCTACTTAGTTGAAATTATTTATTTTCTGTGTTGTATTCCATGAACGATGTTTGCATGGTAAAGTAATTATTTTTTTGCGTTCTGATATTATAATATCCCAGAGGGTCATTTTGAGGAAAAAATAACATCAAATGATGTTGTTCGAGATTTCGTATAGACAGAAACTTCAGCGTTATTGTTTCAAAGTCTATTAATTTTTACTTAGGCATTTTTTGGTTTCTCATCACACATTTATTTTTTATCGATAAAAATAAACTTTTTTTTTATATGTGGTAACATACAACTTGATTCGTATACATACGAAAAATAATGTTACCACGTATAAAATTTACGTTTGTTTTTATCGATAAACCAAAACAATGTACTTACTGTATCTGGGAAGAAAAAGAAAGACAAGACTGCTTTTAAAAATTATAATTAAAAAATAGTATAGTAGGTAAGGTACACATGATCCTATAAAACAAACTGCACTATTGTTAATCATTGCTTTATTTCAATTTCTTCACTATTATTATAATTATGACGTCCTAGAACATTCTGCAGGATGCTTAGATGTGTTGATATATTTATTCTTCTTAAAGTTTCTGAAAAAAAACAACACATTGTTAATGTTTTTATTTAACGAAAAACTCACCTGAACAAAATAAAATACTAAACTAAACAAAACTCGGGTAAATTGAATTTCATTACGAACGTACTAACATTTCTTTTCAAACATAAATTTAGGTATAACTAAGCACAAACATACGTAGGTGTATGCTTGCATTCCCAATACGGGCTGGTAGAGCACGTGAACATTACGTAGCCACCTCCGTAGCCACAAAAAAAAATAGTAAAATAGATTGCTTCTTCTCTTCTTCAAGTGCCTCTCCAACTAGTGAAGGTTAGCTACCAACTTCTGTAATTTATGTCTATCCTTAGCGAGGTGTAACAATTCGGATGCGCTCGCTATTCCAGTCCACTCTCGCAAAAGGGCGTATCTATCGTGCCTCAGCACGTGACCGAGATACGCAGTTTTAGGCCTCTTAATGACTGCCAAGAGTTCCCGCTTTTGCTTAGCTAATAGATTGCTAGCATTCCTTATTCGTTGCCTATCCTTAGTTGCCTCATACGACTTGGACAAAATGGATGGGTGGGATGGATGGGTATCTAAACCCGACACCATACGGCAAACTAAAGTAAGCATAAGTAACACCATGGCCTCCAAACAGAGTGGTGCTTTAGTTATTCAGTGAAGGAAAACATCTTGAGAAAATCTTCACATAACGACAGCAATTCAATGGTCCTAATCCGCATTTAGCTTGTATTGGAACTCATGCCTCAACTATCACATAAATAATAATATGTACCTTGACCCGTTAAAGCAGTGGTTCCTAACCTTTTCAATGTCACTACCCCTGTGAACAAGTATGGGAATTGAGTTTACCCCTAGCTAATTTAAAATAATTAAAATCACACATATTCAAACGTACTATTATTTGTTTAGTGCCATCTGTTACCCCCCTAGAATTTCCATTTTACCCCTAAGGGGGTAATTACCCCCAGGTTAGGAACCACTGCGTTAAAGGGATGTGTAGTTTTGATGTTGAAACTAGTGTGAAATACATATGTTGCATTGTTAAATGTAAGGCACCAATCTAGATGTGATATCAGATAAATACACTTAAGGGCAGAGAGAGTACTTAACTGAGAACTGTTCAAGTAACAACCCAATAAGTGAACTTTTTTAGTTTTACTTTAGTAATGAAAAGGTAAGGAGTTTATGATTATAACATTTTAATTTCATTTTAAACCAGGTAACCCAGTTATATTTATTTATTGATTTTTATTCAATTGTATTTATCACGAAATTTAAACGTTATAAGGTAAAAATTAGTTATCAAGCGTTAGCGAATTTCGGTTTGTTATTAATTCAGTAGGTAATGAGAAGTTAAACCAATAAAACATTTATCTGGTCTTTGTGTAGGTCATCAATTTCTAGAATTTACGAAAGATAAAAATACAGTAAATTTATCAATTTCAATAAATTAGTATTCAGAGCACATGAAACGCTATACAGACAAAATCATGACTATTTCACGATCTATAGCCACTTCTAGCATATTTTTAGGTTTTAAGTTTAAAGATCCCGAAAACCCGAAACCGTCAAGCGTGTATGACGAGAGTGATGAATGTGAGTGAAACGAGAGAAGTATGTCAGAATAGAAGCGAATGGCGCTCTGTTGTCTCTACCTACTCCGCAGGGAATAAGGCGTGACGGTTATGTACCTAAATGTAAGTTAACAGGTACAAGTCACAGGTTGCTAGCTTATCGCTTGCCACTTATTTCCTTAATCACTACGTCACCTACGAAACAAATTAATAGGTCTTAATCTAAACCCGACACCACACAGTTGTGTATGTGTACACACACAGTGTAAAATACTCACAGCATTGCTCAGGGGGCACACATTTGCCCTCGCTGTTTCTGAGGTAGTTATCTTTACAGACACAGCCTGCTCTGCAAACGGCTATACAAGCAGTGGGTCCCTGGCCGCAATATTGTTGGCAGTGCCCGTTGCAAGTGCTTCCGACTTCATTTTCTCCACATGCATCTAAAATTGTAATAAAAAGTAGTATTCCATTGTAACTTAAGTTACGCAGAGCAGAAAAGTGCTCGAGGGCATGGGCGTAGCCAGAGGGGGTTTTGGGGGTTCAAACCCCCCCC
>BHDV01027420.1:122365-141408 GCA_005406045.1 Adoxophyes honmai
GGCAAACTGGATGTTTGTACTTGTTCAGATAATTCCCGCGATAAAGTTTTTGTTGTTTGAGAAAATGAAAGCGGAATTTGAATCAACTGTAATTTGTGGAGACTCGGGAGCTACCATCTGATTTTCCTCTTGATCTTTTTCAATGTTCTCTAATAAACTAGAATTTTGTGAAACAGCAGTCTGTAACAATTGTACACCGATACTTTCAATTGCAGAGGAGTTGACTTGCAGATGATTTGAATCAGTATTTGTAGAGCAAATGAATAAGTCAGGCATATGATCTTCCTCAAGAAGTGTAGTGCACTGATTTTCAGTATTAAGGTTTTCTTCATTAGGTTCATCTATCGGTATTTCTGTGTTACCTGATGAGTTAAGAACTCGTTGAGAAATTTTACGCCAGACATAAAAAAACTCTTTTGCCGATTTGTCTCCAGTCCAAGAATCGTTAAGTCCGACAGTTCGGAATTCGACAACTCTATTGCGAGACATCAGAGACTCGAAGTACAGTAGATGTGCTGTGTTTATTTAAATTGGTTTGTCAGGAGTTGTATGTCTGGTATCATCATTAATACATTTCGTTTAGTCAATGGCATTTGCATCAAATGGAAACAAACCACAATTGCGAAATCCGTTTCTAATGACTTCTTCTGAAACAGCAATAAGAGCATTCTTTAAAAGTGGTGCGAATCAACACAAACATAATCTAAACATTTGTATTTTTTCTTTTTTTTACTTTTTATACCTAAGGTAAAAGTACCAATGCTCGACGCCTCAACAGGTGACACCCATCTGTCATCTGTCTTACTATGACATAAGGCTGCAAGTGCCGAGTATTGGGCCAGTGTCGAGCACAGGGACATTACCTTACTTACTGGAAATTGTTTCAGCTACGATTCTTGCAGCTTATTCCACTAGGCCAGGATAGCTTTTAAGGTGCGGTACGTTAACCTAGTAAACTTATTGTTACATCCAGTTGTTTTAATGAAGAGCAAAAGTTAATAGAATCATTTTATTAATGCTTAATTCTGTATTTTCAATAATCTTAAATTTTACGTAATCTTCAATAATATAAATGATTTATAAAATACTATCCGGTACGACTTTTGGATCGCATTATACTATAGTAGAGGCAGTTGAATTATATCTCCAGTCCAATGATTTGCTAGTTAAAATGATTAATTACATAGGTGCTACCGGCTAACATTAAATTTCTGTACGAATTGAGAAACACCACGGTCGTGTTCAACGTCAAACAACTTTTAAACGTAGCCCGTTTGATTGCAAGTCAATATCAAATAGAAAAGTTTAAAAAGGACGCTTTACCCGGTCAGTTTGCTGGGGAAACTTTAAATTTTTTCGCAACCAATCGTCAAAAGAAAAAGTGTCACCGTCAAAGTTTCGGAAGCTGGCGACAGTCCGTCCTAGCCAACGGACTAGTTTGCACGAAAGTTTTTAATAAATTTTCAAAAGAATACTTTGCCGCTGCTAGTGTACCTAAAGAACTTTGTATGTATCAAAGCTATTAAATGTTTGAAGTGATCATGAAGACAACGTTGAAGAAAAAGTGCTCCGAGCGTCTAGGTTCGTTAGAACTAGTATAAGTTTGAACTCGTTATTAGCTCTTGAGTATCTCGTCGCAACTTTAGACCGGAGTGGACGTCATTGGTTTGGTCGATCGGTCGTGAAATTGCCTTGTGATTTTTAAGAGGTTGGCAGGAATAACAAACACTAATTTAAAAGACTTCAGCATCAACTACTTCGTTAAAACGTCACAGTAAATAGCCAAAAATACAAGTTCAATGTTAAAATTATGAACTTTATTAATCTGTTAGCGTCGGCTTTAAAAGTATACCTGTCTATTTTTCCGCGGATGTCGTACGAGACGATAATGGAAATATGTTTAGGTGTGTTTTAGGCGACAAATTAACAACCTGACGCCCCTTTCAGCTATGTTCAAGCCTAGAATTGTGTTGGGAGTTGCTGCGAAGCGTGACATACTTATGATTTTACCTATGAACGTTTCGTTTGCACTGCCTACCCCATTTGGGAATACATGGATATGCGTATGTTATTTATCTACATTAAGTTTACTTACTTATCTACTATATAAAAATAAGTCGTGTTTTCCTTCCTGACGAAATACCTCCAGAATGCAGGAACCGATTTGGCCAATTCTTTTTTTAAAATGTTCGTTGAAGTTCAGGGAAGGTTTGTAAGATGAGAAAGTGTGGAAAAAATTAGTGTAACATACTAAAAAACTAAAAAATCGTTCTCCCATACAAATTTTTCAACTCCAAAAAACAGTAAGCGCCGCAATATTTCATACATCTTACGCGTTTTTATTAAAACCTTCTCTCTTTAGCTCAAGAACGACGGAAGCGCCGCTGATTTTCATACGTCTCCCGCTTTTTTGCGAGCAAAATAGGTACTTTATATTATTCAGCAAGTAAAGTTACTTACATTTCGTTAATAAATTAACCCTTATTCCCTAAGATACGCGGCTGTCAAAATTTATACTGAACTGACAAATTGTGACATTATTTACGGCATATTATCACCAGCCAGCTAGCCACTTGGCCACATAAAACCTATTTGGATGTTTAGATGTTTTGATACATTGTTGGTTTATGAATAACTAGCTGTGCCCGCGACTCCGTCCGCGTGGATGAGTGACTATTCCCATGCTATTCCCCCCCGTTTTTTCCACATTTTCCAATATTTCTTCGCTCCTATTAGTCGCTGCGTGATGTTATATAGCCTAAAGCCTTCCTCAATAAATGGTCTAACCAACACACAAATAATTTTTCAGTTCGAACCGATAGTTCCTGAGATTAGCGCGTTCAAACAAACAAACAAACAAACAAACAAACAAACTCTTCAGCTTTGATTCGTCAAAGAAGATTAATTGTCTTTTTACTATTTACTAAAACGCCCTCGAATAGCGCGCAAAATTAAAATACACATACATACATATCCTCCGCCTGTATTCCCGAGAGGGGTAGGTAGAGCACATGAATTCAAAAATCCAGTGCCACGTTTAGCGATTTCAGAGCAACCAGATGATCAAACGTGATACTGCAGTGACAGGTTGCTAGCCCATCGCCCACAATACACTAACCCTTTCCCAGAGCCGACTCTTACGACACCCACGGGAAGAAAGGGGGAGGTGCTATTCTAACCCGGCGCCACACGGGATATAAATTAAAACCCATACTAACATGGGCGTAGCCAGAGGGGGGGGGGTTTTGGGGGTTCAAACCCCCCCCGAAAAGTTCAGGCTCCCATACAACAGTCGTGATTTTTTGTGTTCGACTCGCACTTGGCCGATTTTTTTTTCGTCAAACCCCCCCCCCGAAACTAAATCCTGGCTACGCCCGTGCATACTAATATTATAGATGGGAAAGTGTGTTTGTTTGTTTGTTTATCAGTCTTTCACGGCTAAACGAAGCGACGTAGTGACGTGATTTTTGGGTGGAGAGAGTTGAAGGAATGGAAAGTGACATAGGCTACTTTTTGTCTCTTCAAAACTCCCCATTTCACTAAAGTGAGAGGTGGAAGTTTGTGGAGAATACCGCAATTTTCTATGTAGAAAGCTATAAATTGGTATATGGGATGGACTATCTGTTCTGTGCTACCCCGAAATTAACGCGAGCGGAGCCGCGGGCAAAAGCTAGTTAGTTATAAAAATGACGATCCTGATACTAAAGTTCTCTCCCTGGCATCGAACTTGGCAAAAGTCGTCAGATGCCCACAAGTCGGTCTCTAGGTCTCTTTGCCTTGCCAACTTATTTGCCGTAGACTGCGACTCTGCTATTTTGAGCTAAAACATCGGAAACACCTAACTCATCACGTGCACCGAAAAATATCGGAGCAAACAACATAAAATCACAATATTACCGTTCTCGTTCGACAAGCCTTCGGTTGAACTTTTTACTGGCTCGAACGCAAACGTACTCTGCTATATCTCCAATTATCTGATCTTTGCAGCCATATATTAACCTAATCTTGCATCAAATCAAACCACAATGCTCTCTGCTTATTTAGCCGTACCACTTAATCAAAGGCGCTGACACAAACCCTCGATTCGAACACTTAACGTGAACACAGAAGACTGAATTTGCTGTGGTTGCGTAACAGACGGTTTTTTCCTCGCAAATTATTAATGGTGGTTTCGTAAACAAATTACTATTAGCTGTTTGTTCGCTATCTTTGTTTCCTTTGAAGTCAATTGTTGTAGAAATCGGGCGGGAGTTAAATTCGATTGATTTGAACAAACATTATCATTGATCAATGACATTTAAGTAGATTAAGGGTGTTTTATTAAAACAAAAACCGCGAAATCTTACTAATATTATAAACGTGAAAGTTTGTGAGTATGGATGGATGGATGTATGGATGGATGTATGGATGGATGTTTGTTACTCCTTCACGCAAAAACTACTAAATGGATTTTAATGAAACTTTCCAGTAATGTAGCTTATACATCAGAATAGCACATAGGCTACAAATTATAAAGATTTTGTTTGAATTTTCCAAAATATAACGATAAGTGTCGAGAAAGTAGGAAAAAATCTACTATCTGCTGGCTATTCTGGCGGGCGCTTCCTACTAATAATTCCGAAATCTCTTCTTTGTTAGCCCGAATTTAACGCGTGCGAAGCCGCGGGCAAAAGCTAGTATTAAATAAACACGAACAATAAGTAAAGTGAAGTACAAAGAGGGACTTGTTGCATAAGGGATCTAAAACAGTCAACTTTTGAGAGACAGAGAGGAAACTTGATTCATCAGGAAGGAATCATCATTGAGGAATCAAGATAAACATGGTGATATTTATCTACATTCACGAACTATTATAACACAAAATGCTATTATAATAAATAAATAAATACAGAAAAAAAACGTAACATGCTTTAAAGCATAGAATTTAAGAATCTACGCTCATGCGAAATTTTCCATCGCAGATCTTGGCGTCAGCGTATTATTTCTTATGCAGTGCCTTGGAGCGGAAATTCACAATAAAGTGCCTGCATGCTCGAGCTTGCGTCTAAATTTATATCCGTGGCTCAGTTTTGGACCACCTAAGGTATTTTATTAAGAAAGTCGTCTCATCTTGGAAGAATTACTAGGTAACTTTGCTCTGAAGTAAAAAACAATGAGTTGCTGTCAATTGTTTTAAGTTGTTTGTTATCAAAATAATGTTTTCTAACTAAATATCTGTAGCCAAATGGCAAAAACTGAGGCTTAAGTTTGTTTGTCGCAGCTTTTTTTTCTGTGAAATTCAGATTCTCACACAAAAATAGAAAATAAAACAATACCTTTTTGGGGTTTCCCATACTCAAATCTTTTTCACCTAATCCAAACGTGTCTTACGAATAGGTCTTCAAAAAAGTCATTGAGGTTTCTAGTATTTTTTTTAAATTCGTAAATTTAATAGTTTGCATAACTTTCGAGAGAAGTCGTAAAATGTGGACCCCCCCCCCTCCTACATTCTTAGTCCTTACGACATCCAAGAAAGAAAAGAAAATGTGTATTCCAAATCCGAAACCACACGGTGAAAAACCTTTCTTGTTTTTTGTAACCCGTCTATCCCAACTTCCTTTTATGTAAAGTACAGAGTTTGGCCCCTATCATCTCTCTCAGTAAATTCAGCAACGAAACAACTTTAAGCGTAGCATTCTCGTTGCATCACCCCATTAGTGGAATGGAGCTCCACTGTCGTACCGTAGCCAATTAAACCGATTTTACGAACTGGAGCCACTCTGACGTTATCAAAAGTTTCGCAATTATGATACCTCAAATTGCATGTTTAAATGCATCTTTACTAGTTTTGTGGATTTGTTTTGGTGCACATTAATGCAACATGAAAACTTACCTGTGCGGTGTCGGGTTTAACACATTCAGAACCAAGGACCCGGCTCCCAGGTTCTTCGAAAGAACCCGGAAGAAGAAGAGAACCCGGTAGCCGGGTTCATTTTGTACTAGCTATAGACTATTTACGTTTACGCGGGACTTAATCACGGTATTTTTTAATTACCTCTCGAACGTAAACATAAATATGTGTGAGAATCACGAAAGTTTAAAACAGTAGCTATAGACTACTCGGTTCCGCGCAGATGTTTTGATTTTAGGCTTGGTCGTGAATGTGGTAATGTATTAGGTCTTAGGACCGTCTCCGTATATTTTAACTTGCCACTATGGTACTGTGAGGTCCTAACACAGTAAATACTTAGATTTGAGGTACGAGGACCGTACAGAAGTGCCCGTGAAGCTATTTTACTGATAAAATTCTTAAGTAAATGAAATAATTATTCCAATTTAGGAGATTTGTTTATTGAGAACAAATACAGAGATCATCATCAATCTGCTCGTCTCGAAGGAATGGCGTCCAGCTTTTTTGAAATAGCTTATGAGAACTATTGTTCTCGAACAGTTTAAAATTTGAATTTGCCGACACCATTCTTTCGAGCCAGCTTACAATTATCAACCAGTACTACTTAATATATCTAACCTATTTGATTCCCTACAGTACCTACCAACTTAGAACCAGAAAAATGTGCTGGAAGTGGCCAGGAAACGGCAAATAGTTATGGTTTTGTCTGAATAGGCAACCTGTCACTATTGTACCTGGCGCCTCCAAACCTAAATAATACTATCCTAGAAGTGGCCACAAAACGTGGAATAGACATTGTTTTGTCTATGTAGCGTTTCGTGTGCTCTGTCTACCCCATCTTACTAATATTATAAACGTGAAAGTTTGTGAGTATGGATGGATGGATGTATGGATGGATGGATTTTTGTTACTCCTTCACGCAAAAACTACTGAATGGATTTTCATGAAACTTTACAGTAATGTAGCTTATACATCAGAATAGCACATAGGCTACAATTTATAAAGATTTTGTTTGAATTTTCCAAAATATGATGATAGGAAAAATAGTAGGATTCCGCAATTTTCAACGTAAAAAGCTATAAATTGGCATGCGGGCTGTGACTAACAAGATCTCTTCTGTGTTACCCCGAATTTAACGCGAGCGTAGCCGCGGGCAAAAGCTAGTTTAGAAATACAGGCGTGATGTATGTATGCGTTTTTGTATGAATGAAAAGGAATTAAACAATAAGAGGTTTATCTCAGTGCGGTATAACACCTCTCTATTTCATCCGTGGATGATGACGTAAGATGCAACAACGGAAATTGATTTAGATCTGCTTTAGACAACAGGCTGGGGACTTGTCACTATTTTACCTCTTTAATCCTTCCTAATATTATAAGTCAGAAAGTGAGTTTGTTTGTTTGTTCCGCTTTCACGCCATAACTACTGAACCGATTGCTTTGAAATTTTGCAGACTTAAAGATAAAAGTCCGGATTAAATAATAGGCTACTTTTTATCCCGGAAAAATTGATGTACCGGAGGGAAAACAAAAATATAGTTTGCTTGATAGATCTATATCGATCGATGATAGATCGATATCGATCGATGACCGATCGATAGATGATAGATCGATGGCGCTGTGTGTCGTTTGAAACGAGAAGTTTTCTTATAGTTGTCATTTATACCGCAATATAACCGAGTTCCAAGCGGGCGAAGCCGCGGGCGGAAAGCTAGTCTGTTCATAAACCTAAAATTATACCAACATTGGCTACACATAAAATAGCCATGATTTTATCTGTGTAACGTTTCATAATTATGTCCTTACCTCACTTGGGAACATAGACGTACATAAGTATATAAATATATATGTTTGCATCATTTGCTTACTTGGCAGGACTACTCACTCCTTCATTGAGTAAGTTTGTAACGGCATCTATAATAAAAAACTCGTATGCTCGGGTTCTTTAAGGTCTTTGTTTATGTTTATGGGTCCACTACATTACGAGCTCGTTTGGTCGTCATAGTGTGAGACGTCATGAACGAAAGAGGTACACTTTCTGACGAGCGACTACACACGTTCCAAAACAAAACACTATAGCAGCGTTTCTCAAACTTTTTTAGTGACGGAACCCTTTCGGAAAACGTAACACTTGACGGAACCCTACAAAAAAACAGCAGTTTTCAAAAGTATTAATTATCCACCCATCCGTCCATGTATTCGTCGCGTCAAAACTTGCGATCGGAGAATGGCGTTTCGTTTTTTTTTTCTAAATTCTTGCGGAACCCCTTCAGGGACATCGCGGAACCCTGGGGTTCCGCGGAACACACTTTGAGAATGGCTGCACTATAGAATTAAATTGCGATGTCTAATGCACTAGGTATACTTAATAGTGGCATACAGCATGCTATAAAAACTATAATATTATGTATGGTAATAAAAATGTGGAAATATCGCCAAAAGTATAGTATTAACTGAGTAAGAAGCACTAATTTTGAGTTAGGCGCACTATGAGTGAGCCTCACAGTTATGTAGTTTTGTGTGATTTCTGTCATAACATAAAATAAAAATTGCCAACATTTTCATATCATACTAAGTAGCAATGGATAACGAATCCACACAGTTTTGAATTGAAATATGTACAGTACTGCGTTTAATGGCATCGTTGCATTATACGACTTTAAAATACATGTACCTACGGATTCAATCCCCGGCCATTTTAAATGACAATGAAGCCATTATGTGAATGACATTGGCCGTGCAGTGCTGTCAAGTCTCACGAGTAATTTAGGGCAGTAAAATCAGGACATGTTAAAACATTTCACGATGCAAAGTTGCATTTTGAATAAGTTATTTGTAGTCCTTTGGGGTTTGTGAAGCAAAAGGAAGCGTGAAATAAATGTACTTAAAAATTTAATTAATTGAAAAATACAGCTCACCTCATAAATCTAGTTTAGGTCGATATGCTGCTAGCTCTACATCTAGAAGCCGTGGCAGCTGCTGACAAACGCACACTTCGCGCCGCCGCTCTGTTCGCTCGACTGTTAAACCAGATTTTGCACCATTAGTGAGTCTCACGGCAGTTATATGTTCAAAACATTAATAATAATGTTATATCTTTGACACTTAACTGATAAAATACTATTATTATCCACATTTCCATTATTATTTTTTAAAACAACCACAGTATAAACAAACCATAATTTATACAGCAACCTCTTACTAATCGCATTCAAAAAACAAGCGAAGTCCGCTAGTTAAAAATCAATTTGTGCCGATATGAAAGTTTTCGAGATATTATGAAGAGGCGAAGAGAAACTTTGGAACTATGGCAACGATTGCTATTAGCAGGACCGCTCTAGATGAAGTCCGTCATTCAGCAGTACTTTTGTAGAGTTTCTGTCGGTTTACACTAGGTGGTTTTTATGTGTATATTAATTTTTACCCCTAATAAAGAGGACTATCTGGTTACCCTGAAATTGCTAAACGTGGCACTGGATTTTTGAATTCATGTGCTCTGCCTACCCCTTTTGGGAATACAGGCGTGAGAATGTATGTATGTATGTAATAAAGAGGAACCTGTGTGAAGAAAGACCTGTGTCGTAATCGTAATAGAATAACTTTTCTTCATTTCTTCCATGGACCTCGTAAGAGACGACTAAGGAAATAGTTTTAGGTATGTTTTAGGTGACAGGCTAGCAATCTGTCACCATTACGAGTATACTACATCTTGTATCTGGTTTCAAATGTTTGAAATAGTCATGATCATAGTTTTGTCTACGTCACGTTTCGTGTGCTCTGCCTTCCCCATTGGGAACATAGACTTGATTTTATGATGATGATGATAAAGAATAAGAGTGTGAAGATATTGTACTTTGTTATAATTGAAGTTTGAAAAAAATGTCTAAGGATTATTTTTGTTGTTAATTAGATTATAAAACTAGACAAAAAGGTTACCAAAGAGCTATGGAGCACAAAATGCTTGAACTGGGATAGATTGACCGGACCCAGATCCAGGAATTAAAATGCGACTGGTCAGGCCACGTCATACATCACGTGATATCCACTGCGGACGTCTAAACATGCCACAGAGTGCATGAGATAACGGGAGTAAGGTAAAGTCACCGGTAATGGACAAAGAACCAGTAATGGACAATGACTCTGATTTACTACCCACCAAGGAATAGTCATTTGTTTTACAAGCAATCAATTCACAACTCTATGGTCTTTAAATTATGAATGAAGTGTCCATCACTGGTGCTTGTCAACTTAAACCGTCCATAACTGGGGTCGTTACCTTAGCAGGTGATCCAGTGTGCTTATGACTTTCTGGATTTATCATGAAACCACTCTCTCATCTTGAAAGATATACGGATAGCTCACGTTCCTTCGATAGCGCGATGTAGAAAGCTTTGACATTTGTTGACGTTGATCACGTTTGTGAAAGAAGTTCTACGACTAAACGATAGGTGGCGCTTAGGGTCGTTACAATTTCACCTATTTTAAGCGGCTGAGTACCAGCTAGGGATATAACGGAGGGATTTTCACTAAAGTTCATCAAAATCTGATTCGAATTTCACATCCCTATTCTGCACTTTAAGACTCAATTCACACCAGAAGAGCGGCGAAGGGCGGCGAAGCGGAGCGCAGTTTCAGTGTCATGAGAATTTTAACTTTATTTTCATTACAATAAGACTTATTATAGCATGAGAAACTCCAACGAGGAACGCGGATGCCCGCGGATCCGCGGGAATTCCGGCGAATTCCATAAACGAAGCCGTGCGACTGCGCGAAACGTCGCGGGAATGCCCGAGGATGCTCGAGCAGTCGCGAGCGCCCGCTGGCAATATCCCGCCCAGAGATCTTGGACTTCCCGCGCATTCCAGCGACTTCCTGCGTATTTCAATGACTTCTCGAGTAGTCGCGGGATTCCTCGCGCCTTCTCTACCGAGCGGATCGCTGCGCTTCGCCGCCCTTCGCCGCTCTTCTGGTGTGAATTGAGCCTAATATTACTCAGTAGAAAATTTAAAATAAAACTCACCCAGTGTGTTCCGCTTCGTGGTTCTGCAGAGTCGTCTCTTGTCGCGGGAGATTATTAAAACTTTCCATTCCTCGTAATAAAGTTTCATATTGGAAGGGCTGAGTCGATTTTTTGCAGACATTTTATTGCATCGGATTATGCAATTGAATCGAATAGAACGCGAATCGAGCCCTTTAGAATGTATTGTGGGAAAGTTTAGAAATGTCAAGTCCATACAAACGTCAATACAGATGAATACTGGTCGATGATTTTGTAAGGGCCACATTATTTATGCGATACAAATATAGATTTATGTAAAGTAGTAAACTTTGTTTGAGTAAAAACAATTCAATATTTGAATTAAGTACTATAATATCTATCGACGTGTCAATTGTAAAGTCGCTGGCACGAATTTAGGTAATTATTTCTAGTTCGTTAAATATTGTCGACCATCGATCATGGCAATTTCAAGCTTCGCAGCCACTTCTAGCATTATTTTACAGATGGACGAGGTGTAACAATGACTGGTTGCAAGCCTTTCGCCTAAAGCATCCCTAAACCTATTTTTGAGTCGCCTCTTTCGACATATACGGAAAAATGAATCGGTGTCATTTTATTATCTTATTCATTTTATGTTTTTCAATTCACTTCCGTTTGCAAACCGGGAGCAAACATTTGACAGCCAGAATTAACCGGGAAGTGTTTACAATGCACTTACCCCGGCCTCTCCCGTGCCACGGCCGAACCAGGAGAATCGACAGTCGCAACAATGTTGTGTTCCGCTACCCACGGTTACTCATTAATAAACTGAGTAGGGTAATTCGCGTTAGAGACCACGAAATAAAGTGGTAAGTAAATTATAATCCAGAAGTTCACATTCCTGGAGATACAGTCCATATACATTCTCATGGAGTGTGTCCGGACAGACTGTTATGGAAATAACTTTTCGGGAACTACTAATATCTAAATTAAATGTAGGGTGTTTTTTATCTATTTTATTTAAACCTGGTTGTTTTGCTGCCAAAATGTTTTGTAAATGTATTTTTCACTTCTCATGCTCTTAAAGTGATTCTTTAGTCCCTATATAGCGGGCCTAAAACTCCTTTTTAAGCTCTAGGGGCTAAAGTAATATTTTTTTAATTGGCCTTAGAAACCTCTTAAACAGCCAGTCACCGTGTTTGTGAACGTAGGATTATCGCCATTTTTATAGACGTAAAAATAACCTCAAAATAAAAATGTCAATGAGGCTATTTCTACGTCTTTAAAAATGGCGGTAATTGTTACTCTGCCAAAAAAACTTTTAAAAGTGATTTAATTTCGCAAAACACGATTATTGATTACGAATAATAATTTATTTCATTATAATAATTATTAACACATTTTATTATGCATAGTGTAATAATAATACCTAAGCTTAAAAATAGTTTAAAGTTAAAATCTGTTGGCTAAATATGCAAGCATTCAAAGCGTCGCTTTACAAAAAAAAGTAAAAGAAAAGAAAAACCGCGTTTTTTTTTTAATTTTTCTTAGGTTAGATTAAAACACATTTGTACATGGAAAGCTTTGTTGTAATCAGTATTGTAATTTTTTATATAACAGAAAGAACGTCGTTTTTTTCCTCGCATTCAAAGTGAAAAGCAGAGTGTTTAACGCGAGACTAAACAACCATAATGACACTCAAACTATAGCCACCCTCGCCATGCTCGGGTGTCTAAATATCTCGTGACATTATGGCTTGTTTTAGTCCCTTGTTGAACAATCTACTATTAAGTTTAGGTAGGTTAGTTGATTCTGTATTATTTTTGTTTGAGTTGTTTCAACGGGGCTGATATGATATTTTACTGAATAAAGCCCTAAAATAAATAAAGAATTAAAAAAAGTTGATCTTGAAATACACAGGTTGGTCGGAAATTAACCAGTGGTCGGGCATACGAGTCTATAAATCCCTTTAAAGTATTTCCTGAAAAATTTTATTTTTTATCTTGTGGGAGACAAAATATCTCATCGTTTTTATGGTCATTGCGCCCTGTGTTTTACTTACCTTATGTCCCGTACATAAGGCCACTTAGTAAGAGCATGCACCTGCAATCGTTCGACATTGCGACGCGGCTGACTAAGAGTCGGAGTACAAAAGAATGGGCAATAGATTCAGATTTTCATAAAAAAAATACACGAAAATTCCGAGAAAATAACTTCACAAGAGTCTTTAGACGCGTATACCCGACCACTGTTTAAAATATTTACGGTCAATTTCCGGCCACCCTGTATATCTCGTCGCGAGTACCTAAATAATAATATTATGATAATAATGGCTATTTAGCAATGCAAAAGTTCACTGCTTCGGTCTTTTACTTGTCTTCGCTCCCCAGTATTCCCAGCCCACAAAAAGTGTTAACTTTGCACCTCAACCGTTGGCTGTAATGTTTTATTTTCCCGACGTTTCTGTAATTCAGCTCGATGTAATCCTCACAAGGGACTGCGGTACAAAGAGATATTAAATTTAAAAATGCACGCCGCGAGATTGCTACCCGGCGAATGGCCGTGCAAGCCAACAAAAATTATAGAAAAAAATCATGTTGGACCTTTAATAAATAACTTGATAAAATTTCGACGCCGTTTTGGCCCTTGCAGTCGTAAAAAGTTTTGTTTGCGGTCTTGAATGGGCTTTATGGGCTTATTACTCTTTTGTTTTTTATGTTTTACGCAGGCAGTTGTTTTGTGTCTAGACATGGTTTATCGGTTGGGTTTTAAATTGCAGGTTCTAAAGCTGCAACCGCTGAGGTTGACACGAGTGACTATTTCTCATTATCGAGTGCATCTTTGTATACAGCTGCCAAGAAAGTGTCACGCCAGTTGGAAGTAATGTGTCCGATCAAAAAATGCTATTTCTATCACATTGAGTTGTTGAAGTAAGGCTTCGGCCAAACCTGAGCGACCAAAGCGACTGCGATGCGGGAGCGTCTGCAAAGCGAAGCTAAGCGAAGCGAACGTCCCGCGGTGCGGTCGCGTAGGTATGCAAAGCGCCATAGATGTATATGGGTAGCGTCCGTCGCGCGGTAGACGCTCCCGCTTCGCAGTCGCTTTGGTCGCGCAGGTTTGGGCAAGGCTTAATGCGGTCACCGCACTATTTCCAAACTACGTCAGTCAACAAAAGTCCTCTTGAAAGTAGTAGTATATTCGCCGATTGCCGAGTAGTGTTCTTTATTCATCTGCGGTCGCTTCATATTCGCGGCCGTATATTGCCGCTTAAATACATACCCCTAATCCTTTCCATAATTCGCTCATTCTGTTTTATTAACTTACAGTATCAACAAAATCTGAAATATACTTGAAGGATAACATTTCCTGATTGCTTTCAAACCTAAGAGTAACACTATTTCTCCCAATAAAGGCTGTCGATATCGCCCGTTTTCCTGTTGGCTTTTTTGTGAAACTGCGCGAGTAACTCCGGCAACCTGAGAACGTGCCGCCACATGTTGTATTAGAACATGTTCGAACATGTCTGAAATGTACACCGACCTAATATTTAGTAGGGGAAGTGAGGTGTTTCAAGCCAGTCGAGCGTCAAGGAAGGAATTCCATGTACGTAAGGCACGTATGTGATGCCGTGTAAAATGGCTCTCATGGTCTCATGTTAGGATGTATGTATATCTTTAATGTAAGCACGTTTGTAGTTATTTATTTGACTGTTGCATAAAAAAGGCAGTAATATACGAGTGCAGTTCATGAAATGCGCCTGTAATAATTTTTGTCCGGTTCATAATGTAAAAATTCGATATCATGAACATTGATGTAACTGCGACTAAGAAAAATAGGTTTAGGTATGTTATAGGCTACTAGACAGCCACTTATCACTATTACACTATTATACCCCGTTTATCTCACTAATAACCTAAACATTGTCTTAAAAATGGCTTCAGAGGCGTGGAATCTCCTACCCATCAACTTGAGAATGCAGGCGTATAGTATGAGTAAAAGTAACTCATAACACAGGCATCAAATTGCCTAATTTGGGACTAGGTGATTGGTGTAAAATAATTTCCAATTATATTTATTTATTTTATTTAATCTTGCATTCTCAGACCTATCCTATAGTAGGTACATAGAAACGTTATGTAAAGAAAACGACGCTTGATTTACATTGCGCAGCCTAGAAGCATACATAATACATACTTCAAATTATTTCCTTGGTCAGTTCTTACAATATCCGTCGAAGAAACGGAGAGATGGATGCTTTAGAAGTATAATCCTCAAATTGAATAAGACACTGTTTCCATAAAGCTGGTAATAATGTTGATACAAATACCGGATATTGAACTGAAAGCTGTTTCCCGGTACTTTGGATTTACCGTCCGCTTAAAACACCTTTTCGGAGGACTTTCGCACTAAGTCAATTGACAATTTAGAGGGTCGCCCAAAATCTTATAATCCTAAATAGCGCCTATTCAAAAAGAACGGAGTTGCGGCAAATAAACCAATCAAACTTACTGAAGGCGCTCGGATTGTTTTTCGGAACAACTTTTTTATATAATATATTTTTTATATATTAAATAATATATTAATTATATAATATATAATATCTGATGTGTAACAATTAGGTATGTGTTTCTGTTACCACTACAATAGTAGAGGATCCCGCTATTCAACGACCTGGTCCCGGACTGAAATTTGCTAGGGAACCCAACCCATACGCAATATTTTTGGATATGATTAAGGGCTAATTTTTCAATCACCAGATAAAACTTATCTGTCCGATAAATGTTGGCTGTCACTTTTCTTTTATATGACGCGAAAAAAGGATACCAATATTTTTAACTGGCAGATAAATTTATCTGGTGATTGAAAAATCGGCCCTAAATTACATAAAAAAATATGTTTGATCTATTAACCAGCTCCGTGAAGGTCGTTGTATGGCGGGATTTAAGACTATAACAACAAATAGATACTAGAAATAAAGCAAAATAATTATTTACGGGGGGCTCCTACAATCGTACATTTTAAGTGTTTTTGGGTCGATATAAATAACGGTAACAGGTAAAAGTAAGCCGCGAGTTACTTTTTGTTTACCTTGTAAATGGTAAGGAACCCATCGCGCGCGAGTCCGACTCGCACTTGGCCGGGATTTTTATTCTATGGACGCAGGACTCTCGGAAATCAAATGGCCTTTAGCAATTTGGCGTTTATTATCACTATTATAAGCTGCGACGATGTAGTGGGCCTTTTTCTTAGGCTCAATTCACACCAGAAGAGCGGCAAAGGGCGGCGAAGCGGAGCGAAACTTCAGTGTCATGAGAATTTTAAATTTATTTTCATTACGACAAGACTTATTGTCGCATGAGAAA
This sequence comes from Adoxophyes honmai, assembly GCA_005406045.1. Taxonomy (NCBI): domain Eukaryota; kingdom Metazoa; phylum Arthropoda; class Insecta; order Lepidoptera; family Tortricidae; genus Adoxophyes; species Adoxophyes honmai. The sequence goes on from BHDV01027420.1 coordinate 138,597, forward strand.
CTCCAACGAGGCGCGCGGATGCCCGCGGATCCGCGGGAATTCCAGCGAATTCCATAAACAAAGCCGTGCAACTACGCGAATAGTCGCAGGAATGCCAGAGGATGCTCGAGCAGTCGCGAGCGGCCGCTGGCAGAATCCCGCCCAGAGATCTTAAGACTTCCCGCGCATTCCAGCGACTTCTCGCGCATTGCAGCAACTTCTCGAGCAGTCGCGGGAATCCTCACGCCTTCTCTACCGAGCGGGTCGCCCTTCGCCGCTCTTCTGGTGTGAATTGAGCTTAAGAATTTGTTTCCTTTCAACCCATGATATCGATATACAACGATAACGTAAAGAAACGATGCAAACGTTAGTCACTAGCATTTAGATTAGGTAGCTAATAAATTAGCCTTAGCGTTACCTGTGTAGTGTCCAGGCATAACATGTGGTGCATTTCGAAGTACTAACGACACGTTAGTGCGGCACATTATGATACACTGCCCTTTGTTACTAGAAACGAGCTCTTCAAAATTTGTACGTGTGATCTAGATCATTTTCATTTGGTTGCACGTAAACGATAGAAGTAATATTGCGTATGGGGTACCTGGGGACTTATTTGTAAATCTGTTCCAATATAATGAGTGAATTCATAAAATTAAAATTTAAAAATGCTCGTGGGGTGTATTTTTTATTGCCAGCTTTACGGGCAATATGGTACACTTCCGTACTTCCACAAGTTGTATTTGTGACTCTATGTATATTCTATTCTACTGTTTGTTTGTTTGTTTGTTTGGTTGTAATGAATAGGCTCAGAAACTACTGGACCGTTTTTAAAAATTCTTGCACCGTTCGAAAGCCACATTATCCACGAGTAACATAGGCTAAATTTTATTTAAAAAAAGGATCCTGTTAAATATTTGGGTTTAGATATCTACATTTACACTAATGAAGAGGAAAACTTTGTTTGTTTGTAATGAATAGGCTCAGAAACCTACGACCCCAAAATCCGAAATTTACACGAACAAAGTCGCGGGCGGAAAGCTAGTATTCTATAAAATTGTTTACACCATCACTTGCGAGTATGATCTCGTTATTTGCGTCTGGGGCTTCCCTGTTGCACAGAATACGGATAAGTACAGAAGTGTATCTCTATGCAAAATGCGCTCGAGCAACGCACACTAGACACCGCTCACAGACACGATGTCTCGGAACACCAATTGCAATAGGGAATGGATGATTTTTTTAGATATGCCTTAATATTTTTCTAATGATAGGAATAACCTTCCTTAATCACGGGACAAAGTATTAGATTTTTGCGATGCGAGATGTATTTTATAAAAATAAAAACATTTTACCCGGTCCCGTTTTGAACTACTGACGCCTGATAAGATATATTTCACAAGTCCGGTTCTTTAAAAAAAAACTGCTGTTTGTATCTGTGGTACACCCACAATGTCATTCGAAACTGACATTGACGAATATTCACCCCATTCACGATAGCTCCGGAACGTGGTCGGATCCTTTAACCTGGTCCAATTTGATCGTCAATGGCGAATCGTCGCTCCAGAGTTCGAACCCACGTCCGCGCACGATATTTTCGGCGCGTCGCGCCAAACTCACCGTGAATGCCGGATCGTGGCTCCAAGCCGTCAGTTCGTTCGTCAGTGTAGCCAATTTAGCAAATTACACTAAATTTGGCACATTTATTTGTTGTTTTGCATCTAGCATATTTTTTGGCATATAATCATTAGGTAAAATATTTAACCATGAACTTACTTTAAATGACGTTAAATTAGAAACGTCAATAAAAACAAACTTTACCATAGACACGTTTTGTCATTTTCATGTTTCCCTTTTTATTAGGCACTCTTTTTCTTGGCTTTGTTTAACTTTATATTTTATTTCATATTCGGAAAAAATAATGTTTGCATTGTTGTATAAGTAAGTCAAAAAACGCCCTCGGTGCCTTCCTACACCAATCGCATTCTTTGACTCCTCTTATAAATTTATTGCATTAAGTATTATAAAATTAAATGACGTTCAATTTAATTTAACATTTAAATTTTTTTTGCATATTTTCTAGCATTATTTTACGACAATTAACATATTTTAGGCATAATTTTAGCATTCCGTTGGCAATACTGTTGAGAACTGAAGAGCCGGAGCGACGCCAGTCAATGGGCAAATCCAGTAGGTACTACCGGCGTCGCTCCATTTGGATGTGGATTCCGCCCACGTCCCGGAGCTATCGTGAATGGGGTGAATATCCGTCAATGTCGTTCGGAATGACATTGTGGATGTACCACAGATACAAACAGCTGTTTTTTTTTTTTTAAAGAACCGGACTTGTGAAATATATCTTATCAGGCGTCAGTAGTCCCAAACGGGACCGGGTAAAATGTTTTTATTTTTATAAAATACATCGCGCATCGGAAAAATCTAATACTTTGTCCCGTGATTAAGGAAGGTTATTCCTATCATTAGAAAAATAATCAAGCATATCTAAAAAAATCATCCACATTCCCTATTGCCGTCATGAGACGCGCGTTTGCGAACCATTCTGCAACCTTTTCAAGAGTAACTACTGGAATTGTGATATTGTAACAAGTATCTTAAATGAAATGCCTTTAAAATGTTTTCCATTAGTTTTTAAAAATACACAATAATGGGAAATTATTACACTTTAAAATACAATAATAATGCATTATGTCAACGTCGGAATCTTCGCTTGGTAATAAAATATATTATCTATGTAATGTCGTAATTTAAGAGGGCGCACACATTTTTTACGAACGTAATATAAGATCAGGTGGGGGAAGAGAAATTCAGGGGCAGG
>BHDV01027420.1:142448-157406 GCA_005406045.1 Adoxophyes honmai
ATCTGTGTTGCTAATAAAATATTTTTTTCCGTTAATCCCTAGAAAAAGAGTTTATTTATATGTTACAGTAGTTATTCTTTAAAAATTTAAGGATTTATAGCTTGATTAACTTCTGTACGTATTTGTATTGTGCCCGTTTCTAGTAAACTAAAAAATACGTACTATTAATTAATGTGAATTTTTGTGACAAAACAAAACGGAATTGAGTCATATTTTGAATCACGCAACTTGCATAATAGCAGTTACGTTGAACCTATTATCATAACTTGGCGAATTTATGAATAACACTGTGGTTTCTGTAATTTTACTATTTTACTGACTTAGGCTTCGTTCGTTTAAGATGACTTACATAGGTACATTATTAATAGATTAATAATAGTAAATACACGACACGGCGTTGTGTCTTTATTTCTTCAACGGAATGTCGTAAGAGGCGACTACACAATACAGGTACAGGTTTAGATTATGATTTAGACGATATACTGGCCTATTGTTAGCCTAAGATGCCGCCATACATGCTCTAGTCGCCTCGCGCGCGCGTCAGTCTAAAGTCTACCCGTCATTTTTTGACGTCTCTAATTAAACAGTCGCCTATCTCTACTCACGCCTTGATGTGCCATGCCGGCTGTCACAAAAGGCTTTCTATAAAAATACCGCTTTTGGCACCCTATGGCCCTACAACGCGGGAATGCTGCCTGCGTGTTGGAAACTCTACATCTCCTTTACATTTTTTTCTAGTTTTTAGTTTAATTTTAAGTACCTAGTTTCTCGTGCATTGTTAGATTTTAAATGTATGTTTGTCGTAATTTTTGTAAACTATGTAAATTTTATGTTAAAAAAGTTGATTTATTAAAAAAAAAGGCTAAGATTTAAAACGTCATCGGTAATCAATCTCCAGTCATTGTCATGTGATTACATTGAGGATGCCTGATGAGGAAAGAGCTAGATCAAAATAATGAATCAAAGTCAGTCGATCGAGGAAAACTTTAAATGCGTGTTATGCGCGACGAATTTGTAAATAGTATCGAAGTGACTATTAGTTGTTTTAGTTAGGTTTTGTTCGTGGGGAACGGTTGACGTATTTAGTAATAAAAGACTAGTTCCTTAAGAATGTCGAAATTTTTAGGCATAATTTGTGTGTTGTGTGCAATTTGCGTTTACACTGTGCAGTTAATGGGTGAGTGGGTAAACAAAATTGTAATTAAAGACAATCCCGTATCCCGTGTGGATCCTTTGTCGTGTTTAGAATAACACCTCTCCTTTCTTCCGTGAATGTTTTGAAAGCAGCCCCGTTATATGCCATATCTCATGAACAATCAATAATTTTTTCACATACATACATACATACATATTCTCACGCCTGTATTCCCAAGAGGGGTAGGCAGAGCACATGAATTCAAAAATCCAGTGCCGCGTTTAGCAATTTCAGGGTAACCAGGTGGTTAAAAGTGATATTGCAGTGACAGGTTGCTAGCCCATCGCCCACAATACACTAACCCTTTCCCAGAGTCGACTCTTACGACACCCACGGGAAGAAAGGGGGAGGTGCTATTCTAACCCGGCACCACACGGGTTTTTTCAATGTAAGTGAATATCGACTGGGTTAAAACCATGTAATTATTCTGTTAGTAATTAATTAGTCTGTTAGTAAAATTATGGAAAACAGTTTTTGTTTTATTAAATAATCAAACAACATGTTTAATATTTATTGGTAATCTATCTGACGGATATAGGTTTTTTCTATACAAATGGTTTTCTTTTGTCGTCTACCCCATATAGTCTGTCTTACCTTAATCTCAGACTATCTGCGACGGACTTTTTAGTCTGTGAAAATGGAACCTATGGACTTATATGCAGTAACGCACACGACGCGCAAAAAGTCCGGCGCACAATGCATACAATAGCTGACTTCTTGTGCGCCGCAGACTCGATCTCATAAAAAGTCTGTCGTTTGCGCTGCGCCTAAACCTTATTTCCCTTCAAACCATTTCAGCTGTAAAACGCTCCTCATGCAAGCCCGACGAGGTGTTCGTGGAATGCGCCCACTGCGGCCCGCAGCATTGCCTGGAGCTGGGCCGGCCCAAGCCCTGCACCGGCAGCACGGGGCTATGCAGGCCGGAATGCGTGTGCATGGACGGACACGTGCGAGATGAGAACGGCACGTGCATATTGAAGAACGAATGCCGTGAGTTGAATTAGTAACATAACCCCATCAAGTGTTTGGTAGTTATGCCAGGGTCGTGGTTGGATAAGGTTCGGCTACTAGACTGTCTTGTGGTGCGATGATTAAAGCCTGTTTTCGGTCAGGCATTCAAAATAACTACAATAAGCACGGATATACCTTCGGAACTAGAATACATTGCAGACAACTATAAGAATCCTTATTATGTACAGCGGGATGCAAAATTGCATGGACAAGTCCAAATGAAAGTCGTTTGAAGCTGTTTACGCCGTGCGATAGTGATGGTTATCGAAACACGGCTTCTAACGCCAAACGATTGCCGCCTTTAAGCTATCCATGCAATTTTGCATCCTAGTGTACATATTTAGCTACTTCTATTCTACTATTTTGATAACTAGGGTAACTACAAAGCGAATGGGAGTGAAAGGAAGATACTTAAAGTGCTGCATTATTTTTTGACAAACAATTATGAGTCAAATTGTATGAAAAATTTGACAGCTCGACGTCGAGTTCGTTAACGAGTTTATTTAGTTATGTTAGGGGAAACAAAGAACCAGCCAAGAGCGTGTCGGTTTCTGTATACACAACACTATTAGCCGTTATCAAACCGGCACCGGCAGTACAGACCTATGCAGGCCGGAATGCGTCTGCATTGACGGCCACGTGCGGGAAGAGAACGGCACGTGCATATTGAAGAGCGAATGCTGTAAGTCGAACGTGTATTATTCTCCAACGCAGGGGTCGGCAACCCGCATGCCGCTGGCTGTATGCCTTGCCTTCCGCAAATATTGAATTTGGGATATAATTATGATTCAGTATATGTTTACTTTCTTAAATTAGGTTTTTTACAATAATGATTATAAAAAGTAAAATATAAAATGCACTTACAAAAAATAAACACACTATAAAAAACCTAATCTAGAATGCCGTCGGCAGCGGAGCAAGGCCCAAGCTACCGGCGGTTAGGGCTGCAGAGTGAGGAACCTCCTGACGATGCGCGCCGTGTCAAGGAGTACCGCCTTTTGCATCAAACCCTTGAGCCAACCGTCTAGCGAGAGTCTCCTAAGATGGTGGTCGAGACTCTTCGCTATGAGACCGTTTGCTGAGACGACTATCGGTACAATGATCGTCGAATCCCATTATGATTATAATTATTATATTATACCTGTAATAAATAAAAATCATACGCAAGTGTGGTCCGTTTCTAGGACATTTTGAAATATTGCGGCCATTGTCTGCAAAAAGGTGGCAGACCACTGCTTTAAGTCACATATTTTAGTAGTTGACGAGCTCAACGACGAGGTTTCCAAATTATTTTTCTAGATTTATTTTTTTGCCCCCCGTGTGGTGCCGGGTTAGAATAGCACTACCCCCTTTCTTCCCGTGGGTGTCATAAGAGTCGACTCTGGGAAAGGGTTAGTGTATTGTGGGCGATGGGCTAGCAACCTATCACTGCAATATCACGTTTAACCATCTGATTACCCTGTAATTGCTAAAGGTGGCACTGGATTTTTCAATTCATGTGCTCTGCCTACCCCTCTTGGGAATAAAGGCGTGAGAATATGTGTATGTGTATTTTTAAAAATCTTTACATCACACTTTCGATCACTTTTCAAAGCCTCTTATAGCGTAGATTTTGCCGTTTTAGTAGAATATTTATTCTTTTTTCAGCCGATTGCGGGGGAGACAGAAACGCTACTTCAGGCTGTGGCGACCACTGCGGTAGATCGTGTTCAGACTACGAAGATACCAACAAGACTTGCTTTGTCAGCTGTCAATACAACCGATGCGATTGTAAGGAGGGATACGTGTTCCACGACAAGTTAGCAGTATGTGTACTGCCAGTTGACTGTTAAATTAAAATGCGGGTAGTTAGTCAAGGAGATCCATAGACGAATGTGGCATTTAAATTGCTGCTCCATGATCAAAACCTGCTACGACAACCGTTGTGAGACTCTATACATCTTCTGGTAAATTAAATAGCGGCTGTGAAGTGTTGCTGTTTGATTATTTTGTGCTTTTTTACTGCCTGCAATCTTCACTCGTGAAATTTAATGTTTTGAGTACCTAAGTATAAATGAGAAAATTTGTGAATGTGTCGGTGTTTACGTTTGCTACCTCTTTTTGCCCAACTCGCTGAATCAATGTTGATGAAAATTGGTATCCAGGAAGCTGACAACCTAGATTAATATATAGACTACTTTTTCTCCGGAAAAGTACTTAGATATCATTGAATCTCGATAAAACAACTCTACGCAGACAGCGTTGCGGGCTACAGCTAGTATAAAATAAATAAAAAGGAAATCTTTACTGGTACTCGTAAGTACAGATGGCAAAACAACTGTAATGTAAAAAAACACATTCAGTCTAAGTATAGGAAGGAGGGAAATCATTATAAGACAAATTAATGCTCCATGTCTCAAAAAGTTCCATTGGTTAAAAAAATTCCATCTACCAAAAGTACGTCGTTAGAAAAATGATGTTTGTTTGAATGAAATAACGACAAATCTATAGAAGGTGATATTACTACAAGTGTGAAAATTTTCAGAGTGACATGAAGCACGTAATTTGTCTTGTCGATTTGTTTTTGTTCATTTTGACCCAGTATATTCTACATTATAAAATCACATCTGGGCCTTAAAAACAGTTCTGTTTTAGTACTAAACATTTTTACAAACGGGAAATTTTAACCATAGACAATTTTTTGTCTTTTAAACATCAAACAAGTGGCGTGACGTTTAAATGATATGTGTGTGTGTGTGGCTACTAAAAGTAGGTTGAATTTGAACTAAACAAGCGAACTGCACAAACAAATGTCGCAGGTTAAATAAGCGAGCACCTAATGCTCAGGTTATTAAAAAACTTCAATATTACTTTAAAAATTCAGACGCTATCTGGCGCCAATTTTTACAATGAGTTCCGCAAAACTTTTACTGCTTTTAAGTGAGAGAAAAGTGCACTTACTAGTTTTTAACCACTTTTACAGAATGATTGGTGCATTTCGAGTCGTTCCAATTCCCGGTGTTTGTACTGCTTCCTTATCTGCATTTAAAAGCGGACATTTTGCTTTGTGAGGACATCGAACGTTTGTTTGAACAAGTTCGACTGAGCATTTGGTGCATTTTGCCGATGGGAGTAATACCTTTTAATTATGCAGCGGAAGCGAAATGCTAATGGGTTTGTGTTATGACTAGTAAAGAGTTGTAGGTCTATGTTTATGAACTGAATTCTCCTGGATGCTATTCTTGATAAAGAACTTATGTCTTTATTCCCAAACCAGGTAGGCACAGCACACGTACCGCTACATAAACAAAACCGTTACACCATTTCAACCATTCCACGTTTCATGGCCACTTTTAGCTTATACTTTAGATTTTTACATACATACATATTCTCACGCCTGTATTCCCAAGAGGGGTAGGCAGAGCACATGAATTCAAAAATCCAGTGCCACGTTTAGCAATTTCAGGTAACTAGATGTTTAAACGTGATATTGTAGTGACAGGTTGCTAGCTCATTTTAGGTTTTTAAAGGTACAATAGTGATAGGTTGCTAGGCCGTCGCCTAAAATGTTCTATAACCTAATTCCTCAGTCGCCTCCTACGACATCCATGGAATAAATGGAGGACACATTTTTATAAAAAAAAGTTCTACATACCAGAAAGCTCACAAAGTACCAGATGATTGTTTTGACATTCGCAAAGGTCACTGAAACTCCCAGACACGTGCACGTTAATTCCGTTACTGTTCTGGAAACTTCTAAACTACGTAGGCTTTACCGTAACGAACAATCAGGGGAGAAAGAGACATGTACAAGAAAAGTTACGGCTCACACGCTAACCATCAGCACAGGACGATATCACCCAGTAACTAAACTCCTGAACTCAGATATCGGTCGGAAAACTCAGACATCGGTCAGTAACTGAATCCAGACATCGGTCGGTAACTAGATTCAGACATCGGTCGGTAACTAGATTCAGACATCGGTCGGTAACTAGATTCAGACATCGGTCGGTAACTGGATTCAGACATCGGCATCGGTCGGTAACTGAACTCAGAAATCGGTCAGTAACTTAATCCAGACATCGATCGGTACTGGACTCAGATATCGGTCAGTATCTGAACTCTGTCTCTCTTTTATATCTCTTTGAAGTCTTTCCCGCCGAACTAAATACTTTTTGTAAGTAACGCGGATTTAGTCACGTTAACTGAGCGGCATTGCAGTTTTATCACAAGCTTTTTGGAGAAGGAACATATCGTGAAGAAACCTGCACCAGACAAAGCCTGAAAGCCTATGCTCGGCAGTTGGACATATTTAGGCTGATGTGTTACAATTATATTTTAAGTTTTATTTAGGCCTTGTGGTGTTGAGTTTAGACTTAGGTATGCTTTAGGCGATAGGCTAACAACCTGTCACTATTGTACCCCTTATTTAACTAAATTCTAAGTATTAAGTGGCTACGTAAGGTGAAATGGACATGATTTTGTCTTTGCCAGATTTTGTGTGGTCTGCCTGCCCTATTTGGGAACATAGGCGTGATTTATTTTGTAACCGTCTCTACTGTTACTTTATTCACCGGCCGCCAAACCACAAACACGAATAGCCAAAGTCAATTAGAAAGAGAAGAATAACATTTTCCTTCACCAATTATCTTGTTGGGAAGCCAATAGGGAAGGAACTAATAAGACAAATTAATCAGATGTTTCGATGCTGACTGGGGGTAATCGTGCAGATTTGTGTAGACTATCATCCCGGTGATGGACGCTTACTGGGGTTTATCCTCTATAATTGGATGGTTCGAATCAACTAGCGTTTAGGTACAATGTCATATACTACTGGGTTTATGTGCGAAGGGAATCGATTCCATCTTAGCGAACGGAGCGCCAATCAGAAAATAAATGGACGCACACGTTGCTTTTTTACGCGTCTGACCGATCATATTTAATTTCTCGACATTACTTTAGTTAAACAAAGTTGGTCGTGTGCTGTTGGGTTTAGAATAACAGCTATCCACAATATTCGTGGATGTTGTACGAGGCGACGAAGGAAATAGATTTAGGCATATTTTAGGCGACAGGCTAGCAACTTATCGCTATTATACCGTTTAAATTAAAACCTAATAATATGCTAGGAATAGTTTTGATTATGTAGCGTTCGTGTGCACTGCCTACTCCATTTTGGATTGCAGGCATGATGTACATACATATATCGAAGGCGTATTGTAAAATCCGCCGTTTTACATTACTCCTAGCCGTTTTGCAAAACAGCGCCGTTTTGTAATGCGGCAGCTCAACGTTTAGCCGGATTGAATGCGGCTGAATAAAAAACCGCCGGAATGAATTCGGCGCTAAACGTTATTCATTACGGCTAGGCATAATGTATTACGGCGAGAGATTAACCGCCACTTTGACGTTTTTAGTTCAGATTTTTAACACTCGTGGCGCTGCCTAACATAAACAGTAGAGGATTTAGAGATTATAATAGGTTAGGTTAGGTTAGATTACATTAGATTAGATTAGGTTAGGTTAGGTTAGTTTATTTTATTTATATTTATTTTATTTAGCATTCTTTGTTTTGTAAGTATTGTTACCCTACAATTTTAGTAGTAATACAAAGCGGCTAAACGTGGGCCGCCTTATTGAAGAACGTATCGCAATAACAATCCGGCTGAACGTTGAGTCGCCGCATTACAAAACGGCGCTGTTTTGCAAAACGGCTAGCCGTTATGTAAAACGGCGGTTTCTACAATCCGCCTGCGACACATACATAACGTCACTTACACAAGAAACGTGAACAATTGAGTACCTATGACTAAATAAAACCTGTGACTAAGTAAAATTGAAATTATAAAATTGGGTTAGCACACTACAATGAGTGGATATTTTAAATTTTACTGCGTTACGCTTTTTCTGTATCAGTACAAAACGAAACAATCCCTCTTATATCATCACTGAGCCCGAATTAAGTAAAAATAAAAGGTTGGCTAACTTCATCAGATAACTATGACAATCTCACTTGAAATTGTTGTTTTACTTAAAGTTAAGAAAAAAAATCTAATAAAACGAGTACCTAAGTTTTACGCCAACTAAAGTAACGTCGTATTCACAAGTAAATATTCGTACGGCGTGTTCTGCACTAGTGGCGGAGCAACAAAAACTCGTGAATCTTCGTAGAGGCGTTCTGCGTCAGGATTGATTTATGTTCTGCAAAAAGAGGGTAGTTTGCCCGCAAAGATATTCCTCATTGATGTTAAACTAGTTAGGGGAAACATTTCACTTACGGTGCGGGAAAAGCGTTGTTTTATTTGCTGTCCGATACCTACACCTTGGACTTTAACCGAATTAAAATGTTGTTTTTGTGCGCAATCACGTACGTAAATCTTTTTGGTCTAGACGTGTCAACGGTATTTTCACCACGAGTGAAATAAATGAATCCACATAATGTGTTTTACACATATGCCTTCGTATCGTAATACATGATTTTTCCATTACTATTATTTTCAAGAAGTTGGATTTGAGATAATTGCACTTTTAGCATGCTTATTGTGCCCAGGAAGGCTGACAGTGTTACCAAGCTGAATAGTAAGACTAATCCACTGTTCAAAATAGTTACCAGCTCGCTGGTTACTGCAAGCATCTACATTAAATTATAGGTGTAAGGCGCCCGGATATCTCTTTAGCGATGTCACGGGCGTCCGCGGGTGCCATGAACCAAATATAATAAATGCGAAAGTAACTCTATCTGTCTGTCTGCCTATTGTGCTTTCACGTGAAAACTACTGTATCAATTTAAATGAAATTTGGTACACTGATAGTCTAGCTATAAATAACTGTGAAGAAACATTCAATTTTGACGTAAGTTTATACGTTTTACCATAAAATGCAAATTTTTACCAACAAAGTATAAAACTTTGCGATCCGATTTAAAACTCAAATTCAAACGGAAAACTCAAGAAAACACCTACATGTTTCCTCTTCTTCCAAACATACATCCATCATGATTACAACTACGGGTAACAAGTAACATTTTTACGCAACTCTACATTGCAGCTGCACATGAAAGCTGTCAGCTTGAGGAGGGTTCCGTAACTTTACACTTGGAATAAATTACAAACTTGAACAAACTTAGCGTACGAACATTGCAAGCGAGTATGGGCTATATTTTGGACACCACACGGCCTTAGAGACTGGTGTGTCTTGGCACGGATGACTTATTAAGAGGATATGGTATGTCAGTAGGATTTCGTTACGCACGGAGCTCAATTCAGAGCTCTTTGTCACAATAAACGTTAAAAAGATTTCCTTTGTCGAACAATGCAATGTCACTATAGCTAAGTCCACACCAGTGCGCTTTCACGTTCACCTTGCGTCTTCCTCTAACGCATGCCCGTGCAACCACAGCGCATGCGTTGAAACTAGATCCGTCCTCAATGAAGACACGCTGGCGGCATGCGCTGTGGTTGCACGGCCATGCGTCAGAGGAAGACGCAAGGTGAACGCGAAAGCGCACTGGTGTGGACAATACTACGCACTATTTTGATATTTTGGAATGTGGGACTGGTATCGCCGCACACGGGCCACCGGCCACGAGAAGCTAGACGCCGCTACAAAAGTAGTTGAAGAGCACGACACCCACTTGTTTAGTTCAGATAGCCGTTTAGTGGCCGGCGCGGGGCACAAGAAGCGAGCAACGATGATGGTAGCGTGTGGCGGGCACTGGCGTTAATCGTGTGCAACGGAGTCAATATTAAATAATTAAAAAAAAACTTTTAAGTAAAACGGTTTTATTTTAGTCTAATCAATGTATAGAATACCGTTTTACTTAAAAGTTTTTTTTTATTATTTTTTCGAGTTTTTTTGTTTTTGTTTTTTTTTTTAATTGATATAGTGCACCGTATTCTCCTTGCAAAGACCTTTCAATTGATACCCATATTGATGGGGTTGATAAGAATTAGGTCATCCGCCATTTTGTAGCGGCGGCCATTTTGAATTTACAATGACAATGAATATATATTATTGTATTGTCACCATAACTAAAAGCGCATACCGAATTTCAGATTAATCAGTTGACGGAAAGAGGGTGAAATTTCAATTTCTAAATTTGAACCAACAAAAAATAAAGAATAACTAATTTAGACTGAACAAACGGGGTAAGCTAAGTAAAACCGTTTAAAAATGTATGAAACTACAGGAAATATGCCGGTGGCCGTGCAGCGACCGCCTTAGGTTGACGACTTAGTATAATCAGCACTTTAATACATTGTAACATGGACTCTATCAGCACAGTATATTCCTAAGCTTCTTATGGATAACTAGCTGTGCCCGCGACTCTGTCCGCGTGGAATACTGATCAATTTCCCCAGTTTTTTTCCACATCAACCCATGTTTCTTCGCTCCTATTAGTTGCAGCCTAAAGTTCTAAAGCTTAAATATTTTTTTCAATTTGAACCAGTAGTTCTAGAGATTAGCGCGTTCAAACAAATAAACAAACAAAGTCTTCCGCTTTATAATATTAGTATAGATTTTAAAATGGTTAAAAATACACTCGCGAGCAAAAGTATTGCATCACTTTGCACTTTTTCGATTGCACCCAATATGTTTGTGATTTGGTTTATTTGTCAAAAAAAAATTGAATGCAATTATGTTTATTGGAATATTAGCTACATAAAAAGCTATGAATCATAAATATCGGCTCAGGATTTTTCAACTTACAGCCATTTTCCTGGTTTGCGAGCCTAAACGTGCTACGACTTGCCCGGATGACCGCACATTCGCGCTGACTTTTGACCCCTATTGGGAGATGTTTTCTTATCAGCCACTTTTCAGAAATTGATCGGTACACATCTCCGCATATTATCCTGTGGAAAACATATGGAAAAAATGGAAACCACCGAAGCCCAGGTCGCCGTTGTAGTCTGGTTCCTGCAAGAAGGGCGTATTCAACTTTCTGTGGCTGACGAACTGAATCTGAGCCGATCTACCGTTTGAAGAGTTTACCAGAGGATCCATAAACCTGAAGCTTTTAGTTAGAGATCATGAAGCGGTCGCAGAATGGGCACATCAGAGAGGAACGACCGATTCACTGTCTCAAGATCTCTCCGAAATCGTCACCAGACAGGTGTTGCCATCCAGCAGCGTTTGCGTGAGGGGTGAAGAGTAGCTGCTAGCAAGTGGACAGTGAGAAGAAGACTCAAGGCAGCTAATTTGATACCTAAGAAGCCTGCGACGGGGCCCAGGTTGCTGCCACCCCACCGTACAGCTCGAAAACAATTTGCATAAGTTCATAAGGATTGATCCCTCGAGCAATGGAGCCCAATTCTGTCCTCAGACGAGTGCAGAATGAGTCTCAATGGTTGGAACTGACGAGGAAGAGTCTACAGAAGGCCAGAAAAATGCATTTCTCAGTGCTGCTTCTCCGGTAGAGTCGTTAAAGAAAGTGGTTCCGCGATGCTTTGGGGCGTCATTTCGTACGGCGCGCGCTCTAAGCTGGTTCTCGTGCTTGAGGGGTCGTGGCGGTGGTTTGACCTCTTCCGGGAACACAACAAATATTCTGGAAGAGCTCGTTGTTCTTTATACGGGTAGTTTTGATGAGGGGTTCACACTTATGCTAGACAATATCCTTTGTCATGCCGCGAGAGTGTCCGCGCGCTTACCTAAGGGCGGTTGGCATCGCGACCATGGATTGGCCAGTGATGAGTCCGGATCTTAATCCCAATGAACAAAAGTGGGACTACCTAAAAAGTAAGGTTCGAGCTCGGAATCCAGCCCTGTCCGTGTTAGATGTCCTGAAAACGCATTTGTTGGAGGTGTGGGACGCTAATCCTCAGACTTACGTCCAGAAGTTAATCACGTCAATGCAAAACCACCTTAACTGTACCGTCAGAGCACGGGGAGCAATACGCGATATTAATTTAATAATAATTTTGTATCAAATATCTTGTTATTTTCTAAAAACAAGCCTTTAATTCAAACATTGTCCATTTTATTTACGGGCCATTTTGCAGCTACTTTCATCAACCTTTTTTTTTTCAGGTTTTGAAACAGATTTTTTATGAAATTGTCATGTTATCAAGATCCTTACTTTATAAGCTTTCTTTTGGTACCAGAATTTTTGAGATCAAACCGAAAACTACAAAGTTATATGATGTATACGAAAAAATGTAAAGTGATGCAATACTTTTGCTCGCGTGTGTAGTTATGTGCACCTCCGCTGTGTTCCGTGGTCTAAGCTTGAATGCGGTATTTGCAAGGTTACCAGAATATACAGAACCTATTACGGAGTGTTTGATAAGGATAAACAGATTGTCTCAAATGTATCATGTATCGTGATAATTGTTAGAGGAATGTTAATTGATTGCAACGTTATATTTATTATGAAAATATTATAATAGTTTTTGGCTTATTGTAAATACTGGCCTGTACCTTTTTTTAATTTTATTTACGTTTTCTAAAATTATATCGCCTGTGATAACAGGAAAAAAAGCCAAATGAAAATATAAAAATACTGTTGTGTAATAAATTTCAAGGAAATAGGTTTAAATACGTTTTAGGCGAAAGGCTAGCAAGCTGTCACTATTTTACCTCCTACATCTGTTTTTAATCGTACAATTATGCTAGAAATGGTTTTGTCATAGTTTTGTCTGTGTCATGTTTAGTGTGCTCTTCCTATCCAATCCAAGAACGCAGACGTGATTGTACTCGTATGTGTAACGCTTTACATAGCTAGATTTAGTTTAGGAATGTACCGTTACACGGCCGTGGTAAGATTTTATTTGTTTTTAATTTTTGGAATAAATGATTGTTCAACTGTAAAACTTTGTCATATTAAGGTAGCCGTATAACAAAGTCCAAGTCAACATTACGATGAGATTACTTAGCGTTGCCACAACATCCAGAAAGTAATTCTTTTGTTTGAACATTGTTCCGAAAGGAACAAAAGCGCTAATTTCTGTAGGAGCACAAGTTGATACAATAATTGATTGTTAAAGTTTGAAAAAATAAATACGGTCCGCGTCCATAGACGCCTTTGTCGAACTTTGTAGAAGAGAGGGAAGTTAAATAATACCAAGATTACTTTTAAATTTGATTCGGAGCGACAACAGGGGATGTTGCGATATCAATTTCGTGCTTAACACCAAAGTTTTTGCTTTCTTTGACATTTTGATGTGCATGTTCGGAAATTTTGTGGGATAGAAAAAGATATTAATCATTGGGTATGTGTTTCAACTTTTTTTCGATCAAACGATTTTTTTTGTGGTTATTCTGTCCTGTAAGGCAGGAGATACCTAATAGTAGTAGAAGTTTTTGGAACATACACACATCACGCCTACAGTCCCAAGTGGGGTAGAATGAGCACTCGAAATGCTACATAGACGAAGCCATGACTATTTGGCATTGCTCATAATAGTGACAGTTTGCTAGCCTGTCGCCTAAAATATACCCTAACCTACAGTCGTCCCTTATGACATCCAGGGAAGAAATGGAGAGGTATGTGTTCTAAACCTGGCTCCACATAGGTCTACTTAATTTCTTAGAAAGTGGTTGTAAATTGCTTAGGAAATGCGGCACAAAGAAAATTATGTGATAACTATAACAATTTATAACTTACTGTCAATTTTGCTAAATGACCCGGTAGACAATCCATGGCTAAAATCAACGCAAAATAGTTATTTTTAATTTAATTTGAATTCCTTACAAGTCAGTTAATAAATAAAAATGTCGTATCTCTCTTCTAATAAAAAAATATAGGTTTACTTATTTTTATTATACGTGCGTCAGATTGAGCTCGTTTGTTTTATAAGACGAAATTACTAATTTTATCACAAAGGAAAAATAATCCTCGTGAATTAAGGTACTAATGACTAAGAAAGGTAAGTAGGCGAGATGTTAAAAAGGATGATCGTAAAAACCAACTCGAATGACACTTTTTGCCGACTTGTTCGGGTATCAAAGACCTGTAGCTTACCCTTAAATTAATAAAAGAGAGCAGCCTCCTCTTAACAAGCAAGGACCAATGAAATAAATACCATTTCACCGTCTTTAAAACAGATATTTTACTTTATTAAAGGTCTAATTGAAATTCGCTCCAAAGGGGTGCGAATGTTTTGGGGCGTTACAAACGAATCTTTTAATTACAATTCTTGTTAAGGCAGTCGTGTCAGTTTGTCGATGTTTTTTCCTTGTCAAAAACATGAACTGTGAACAATAATTGCGAGGCTTGAATAGCTTGTTGTTTTTACTATATAGAAAAAAACAATGATTACTATAATTTTGGGTTCAAAAATAATGAATGAAATGTATAGATATAATGATAGAGATAATGGCAGGTGTGCACGTAAAATAAAATGAAAACTTTATTTGTATCCGGAAAATCGTAAGCCAAGAAATGTTTGAAAAATCTTGGTGTTTTTTTTGTTTTAATATTTTTGATTTATTTTGATTTGCAACGGTATTGTAAAGGGGTAAGTATAACGTGGTGGGTTGCAAATCGAGAGACTAGAGTAGCGTTGTATTTTGTAAATCGTTACTGCTCTTGTTTTCGAACCGCTTTATGCAAAAAACACGAAGAAAAAATATGTATAATATAATTATGTACACAAACATCTGCACAAACAACAACGGTTCCCCTCCGTTAGCCCGAAATATTTTAGCCCGAATTTCATTTGCCCTAATTTCAGTAACCCGAAAATCATTAGCCCGAATTTTCATAATACCTATTTTCTCAATACCGAATACTTACTAGCCCTAAGTATTATATAACCTACCTTTTACTAAAC